>VXCM01000713.1:113471-135971 GCA_014773175.1 Lucifuga dentata
TTCATCACACACACACACACACACACACACACACACACACACACACAGTGGAAAACTACAGATCGCTGTGGCAAAGCAACGAAGCTGAAATCCTGACCTAAGAATCGCAGGCTGAGCTATGTTCCATCTGCCGCATGTAATTTCAGCGATTGACTGACGATTAAGATTGAGTAGAAGTCAATTAAAATGCTCATAACGAGAATATGAATGACGTTGCTGAAGCTAGACTCATGAAATTAATAAAGCAACATTATAGAAATTACATATTCACTTGTTTGCATCAGGCATGGATGCCCACATTATCCAACATGTGACCAACTGAAAGTGATCACGGCTGTAATGTATGTGTGTGTGCGTGTGTGTCAGTATCACGGTGAAGCCTTTGTCTGCTTCAGGCTGTATACACAGACTGGAACCATTACTATCAACTACAATTAGGTCCGACCCACCACAACACACCACATAACAACTACTGCTACTAGCTACAATTAGCCCCAATACACCACCGCAGCCTCAATCCCACAGCAGCACAGCTACCATCGCTAATCATTTCCATCAACAACAATTAGCCCAAACGCCACCCAGGCTTTTATCAGAAATAGCCAATAATCACTCCAAGATAACAGCTGAAGGACGCGTTAACGGGCGTTTGGGATGTTGATTCTATATGTCGCATGCCGGGTAGAGGCGGGGAAGCCATGTTGGAGATCTCTGCTCTTGCTGGCTGGGAATGTTTTCCAAGCAACTGAACTTTAGAGATTCACTGTAAAATCGCTGCTGAAACTCAAACAACTGCTGGTCAAAATGCTGACGTTGCAATAACTGACTTTCACCATACTACAATGTGTTTTTGGACCTGAAGTTAAGAATTATAGACTGTAAGGAACAACTTTACCTGGAATTATCTGGAGTAGGAACGATGTTCTTTCTTCATCAAGTTCCTTGCTCACGTTTCTACCATATTATGGAACTTTGATTATGGTGATCTTTTTATGTAGCTTTTGTTTCTTTTTTAAAATTTCTTCTTAGCACAACTTTGCGTTATGATTATTCCGAGTTCCGATGAATGTAACAAGATGTTGTGAAATACTTTTTTATTTCGACTGGACAGCTCAAAGTCTGGATCTCGTGAACCGCATCAGATCAAAGGGCTTGCACCTCCTCGGCAGTCCAGTTTCATGTAGTTTACCACGTTCTTCCAAAGTCTTGAACCTCACCGTGTATGAAAACAAGTAAAACCATTTATGAAAACAAGTAAAACTATTATTAGTACTCGTAATTAAAAATGGCAGTTTGGGCTGAGGAAGCTCACGTCTGATCTTGTGAATTCCACCTACTTGTCCCTGAATCGTAGCCCTGCAGGAGGAGCTAAAATGGTTCAGGAATTATTGTTCTGATACCAACATGGGCCCTAATTTCTTGATGCAAAATCAAGAAAATTCCTAAGTTCCTAAAAAGGTTGTGGAGTTCTTGAAGAAGGCCCTGCAGAATTCAAGGCACTACAGAGAAAGTACTGGCCTACATGTGAACAATTTGTGCACATTTCTTATTCTCTAAATACATGCTGCATTGTTTCATGTAATGGATGATCAGTTCAAAATCTTAATACAACCACAATAAGGTTCAGGTGCACTGCACTTTTCTTTCCTTTGGGACAGCAGTGTCATCTCCGTTATTCATAAACAAAGCATTAATGTGCAACATATGAAGAAATGATGATAAAGGTTTTGCTTTTGCTACAAAGAAATCTCTATCCAGGCAGACAGACTGGGTAAGGGAGGGGGAAATGCTTTGGAAACAGCAGAATAAAATTAGGAGGAATAAAAAAAGGAGGGGAAAGAGTTGTGATTGACAAGTGAAAATCCAAGAAGGAAAAAACAAAATGGAGAAGAAAGTTCAGGTTTTTTTTCTGGAATGTATAGAGATTCTGAGGAAGGAGAAACAGAAGGAGGCAAGGATTCCCTTAATTAAAAGGAAAACTATCTTCATTCTGTCTGAGAGAAAGATGGGGGTGTTAGTGGAATGAGGGAAGGAGGACAGGAACATAGTGGAGGGGAGGAGAGGTTTTAGACAGGAAGGAGAATCTATTTTCTTCATTTAAAAAGAGAGTGATTGTCTGGGGAAAAAGTAGACAAAAAAAGAGCAATACAAGGCAGGAAACAAACAGGAGATAAGCCCCAAATACTAATAAGAGTGCCCCAAAAATCAGATGACTTGTATAATATCTATGCCAAAAGTTCCACTTATTTCCAAAGCAAGTTTAAAGGACCATACCAGTAATTTTGCATGTTTAAGCCCAATAAATACTATCCCACGTATACATTACGTTACTGGCAACCATTTTCCAAAATATAAAACTGAATTTTCCTTTTCCTGTAATTTTGCCAAATCCCCTAATCTTTCAAAATCAAATGTTCAGCTGATACACACACCTTAAAATTCAATGTTTTGCCAGCTAACAAGAGTGTCTGAATCCAGAAGGGAAGGACATTTTTAATTTCTCTGCATAAGCTGTCATCTCCTGAGACTATATTCCCTGGCGGAGACATATATTTTCTTCTAAGCTGCTCCACGTTGAACTGGTTAAACAAAGTTACTTTGACAAAATTTAATAGACATCCTGTTCGCTTTGATGGATGACTTATCTCAAGCATGTTTCCAGTCTATACTAGTTGAATTTAATAGCATACTGGCATGAACCGACCAACGGCAGTCTGGAAGGTAGGAAAAAATTATGTTTGGAAATGGTTGTCAGTCAGGTCACGTGGATACAGGTTGTATGTATATATTGGGCTCAAACATGCAAAACAACCAGCATGGTCCTTTGAGCTTTACCAATGGAAACAACACAACCTGAATTATCTGCAACCATTCTTCTACTAGAGAGAGAGAGAAAGAGAGAGAAAGAGAGAGAGAGAGAGAGAGAGAGAGAGAGAGAGAGACATGTATTAACAGCTCCTCATTCTTCACAGCTAGAAAAATGGATAACTTCTCACTAATCTTGTTTCAAACTGATTCCAGCCATGATTGGTCCAAAATCCAGCTCAATGTTGAGTAATGCCATGTCGATTTCCTTGGATTTTCTTTTAATGAAATTTGAGATGCTGTGAGTTCTCTTTCTTTGTTCAGCTACTGTGGCTTTCGCTGACCAAGCCGACTTCGGAGTCACTGTTCTCATTACCGACGTCATTACTGCCAGAAACATGAAATACATCGCTTCCTGGATTCTTCTGGAACGACCATCAAGACATCAGCTGTGAACAACAAATGTTAAACTTACATGACTGTGTTGGATGACTGGCCACTTCTTTATTTTCCTGAAAATGTCACAGATTATTACTTCTACAAAGGCCACGGATTCACAAAATGGCAGTCATGATGAAATGGCTTGTAGGTTCAGTTACAAATTGTAAGGAGAATATTAATGTGTGTGCGTGACCACGCAGACAAAACAGATCAGTCCATGAAACCGAGCCTAATGAGAGCGGTGGGATAATAATAGGAATCGGCCACAAGTGCTTGTTGCTCTGCGGTGCTTAATTTGAGCGCTGGATGGGAGCGCAAGTTTGTCTGGCCTCATCCAAACATGGGGGTGTGGGGAGGAGAGCCGGCTGCAAGGAGGATTTCTGCTTTTAGGGACAAGTAACAGCTTGGTTATGGAATTGATTTTACAGAGGCTGGGCTTAAATTCAAGATGGGGGGGGTAGAAANGAGAGAGAGAGAACATAAAATCACTGTGAGACAGAGTCCACCTGCCATTTTAAGACTAAAAGCTTTCAGCTGACTATGAGGCCCTAATCAATGCCAGAACTCTCACTTACACACACACACACACACAGACAAGTCACTGTTTCTTCTGTTGAGTAGCGGGGGCCAAGTCATTCTTACCATGAATCAGGCAAATCACACACACACACACACACACACACAGTCAGTGAGTGCAGGACTCATTTGTAACGGGTTAACATCTTGCAAAATATGTCATCTTAAATGTCAAACTTAATCAGAGGTTCACATTTCAATATCTCTCTCTCTCTCGTTACGAGACTCCATCCCCGTTTCTTCCTCTTTTTCACTCTCGTCGTCTCTTTGCTTGAATTCTGTATCTCTCTCTCTCCCTCACACACACACCTCCCTCTCTCTGTTCTTTTCTATCTTTCATCTCGCTCTGTTATTCTCTTGCTTCCATCTACTCTCATTCATTCCCACCCTCCTCTCCCTTGCTGACTGTTTTTCATTCTGCTTCTTTCTGCTGTCCTATCCTTACACGAGCCTTGATGTGTTTGTAGGCGTATGAGTATGTATGTGAGTGTGTGTGTTTGAGAAAAGGCATAAGCGTCCAAAGCACAGCTTCAATCACTCAGTGAATGATGCGTAGACATCTATTCATTAAACAATGTAGTGAAGAAACTTTTAAAAGAGAAAGAAAGAAAGCCTCAGACCTTGTTGCTGACTTTTTATATGCGTGTATGTGTGTGTTTCTGTGGTTGTGCGAGTAGCAAAAAGCTACTATTTTCTTCCATTTTAAGTTCTTCACAAACAGCTTTCAAATATCTCACTATTGCTTCAAATTTAACTCACGTTGGGATAAAATTTCTTAGTGCAAGCCGGAGTGTTACCTGACTTTTTCCTGAGTATTTCAGTCTGAAGACATATGTGTATGACTTTCAAAAACTTCCAAAGCCTCTGCAGAAAAGTATGTCCTGACATCAATATCTCACAAACCCACTCACACCTCCACAGACAAGGAGAGAAGTACCGCCATTATTGCAGGTTTTCGTAAAAATGAAATAAATTCCACGTGTATTCCGGCAGTTTTGTTGAATCGTCATGTTTTTGCAACCCCCTCNCCCCCCCCTACACAAATGTTATTAAAAGTTTATTAGGAGAATGACCATGACCAGCATTACTACACCACACAGGGTCTGGAAGCACTGTACTGGGGTTGTGTACTTGAATTTGTATGCTGTACTCCCCACACACTAGGGGTTGACTTAAACACAAGATCGGCTTATACTCGAGTATATATGGTACTTCGCTCAGGCAGATTCTCCCAGCCTGTCAATGGAGTCAAACTGTGGAACTTCTGGTTTCCAATGACAACTGACAACATAAACTAGCTGTTCTTCAGTGTTTCCATCCACAAACTTGATATATCTTGCACCCAGGACCTATCAAATAGAATTTGAAGTGTGTGTTGAGGCCTACAGGAGGGTCAGACGAGCATAAAGCAGGTTAGCATCTGTGTGTGAGGGGACCTGCAGCGTGGCCAAAGATTGCTAAGTTAAGAAAAAGGGTGTATTTGGTTCAATTACAAAGAAAGGGCTGCCAAGAGGTTGATGGTTCAAATCCTGATGGGATTGTAAAAAAAATGCTGAACAGTGTTACAATACTGACCACACACACATAAAAAAAAAATGGGAAAGCAATGGCTGCAAGTTCAAATGTTGACGTACACAACTGCATTAAAAACTCAACCACACACCTGTGCTATTTCATGATACACTGATATACACAAATACTAATGTTTGCGCTGGCGTTTGTGTGTATGTGTGTCTGGTTTTGATGTTTTCTCAACATTTTGTGACAGTTCAATGAAAAAATTCAATTCAAGACACACGGGCATAGAGTATGTATCTTTACTGCTATTTCAATAATCTGTGACCTGAGACTTTATAAGACTCAATAGTCTGGTCTGTGGAATAGCTGTCTGGAGTTTAGCTTTACAAACACACACACATGCACACACAACACACACGCATGCACACACAGCTCCCCCGCTGAGGTCCTCAGAGCATGGAGCATACCATGTGTGTGTGGTCACGTCTAAGAAAGCTCCTTTAAGAAATGGATCTCTCTCTCTCTCTCCCTCTCTCTCTCTCTCTCTCTCTCTCTCTCTGCAAATTGTGGTTAAGAGCTATCTGTTCTGTTTGTGTCCATGTGTGTGTCAAATCTCATTTATAACTTCAGACATAAATCATACGACTGTCATGGGGGAGTACAGTTTCACACGTGCAGGATTAAAGAGAACACACACCCAGACGAACTGTAAAGAGTGTGTGTAATTAATTATTATTAAACTGACTGCCAGGAGACAGAGGCTGACAATGAGGAAAAAAAAGTCCTAATGGAGCACAAACACAAAGGGAAAATGTGTTAACAACATACAGAAACACACAAAAACATAGATATATGGAAACACACATGCATGCACGCTCACATTAAAATGAATACAAAATTAAATCACAGCACAAATACCCAAGGACACATCAACAGTACACAAAGTTACACACTGCAAACACAACACATCGTGAAAGAAAAATCGAGGGTAAAACAGCGCTTGGTAAATAATTGAACGTTATCCTCCAAATCTTTGCAATATTGACTTAAAGAATTATCCATTTTAGCAGACAAAGTACTGTATTAAAAGGACCATACCAGCGATTGTGCATGTTTGAGCCTAATATATTCAATTTTTATACATGTAACGTTACTGACAATCATTTCCCAAAGCATACTACTGCAACAGTGATTTTTTTTTTTTTCCTACCTTCCAGACCGCCATTGGTTTCAGTTCATTCTGGTATGCTATTAAAATCAACTCGCTGATAATTGAAATGTTCTTGGGATAGGTAATCCATCATCGCGAACAAGACGTATATTCAGGTTTATTTCGAAGTTACGTAATTTTAGCGTTTAAGCACAATAACAAGCACAGAGTGAATGTATGTCTTCACCAGGGAATATAGTCCCCAAAAGAAGACCTGCGTTTATGGAAAATTTTAAACAACCGTGACTTCATAAGGCTGCATAACTATTAGCAGGCGAAACATTGATTTTTAAGGTGGGTATATCACTTGAATAATTGATTTTGAAAGATTAAGAGATTTTGCAAAATATCAGAAAAGCTGGAATACGGTTTTATCCTTTGGGAAATGGTTGTCAGTAACATAACATGTTTGAAAATTGAATATATTAGACTCAAACGTGCACAATCGACAGTATGGTCCTTTCAAGACAGCACGCGCGCACACACACACACACACTCAGAAAGAGAAAGAAAGACAGAGAAGGAAAGAGTGAGATAAAGCCTACAGTATCTCAAAACCACAGGTCAACAAAATATACTAGTTTCTTAGAAACACACTTTTTTAATGGTAAATCAGTCATCCTCAAAGTCCGGAAGGAAACAAAACTGTCTCCGGACTCTGAGCAAATTATACTTTTCGTATTATTTAATCATGTATTATTCCATCGCTGCAACTATAACAACTCAAAATTCTCTGAAACTGAATGTCCACCTGCTCCATTGTCTGTGTAAGAATGTCTGCTCTGCTTTGGTTTGGTCCAATTACATTCAGCGTCCCGTCACCTCCATGACAACAATGGGTTGACACAGCATTGGACTCATTGAGAGTTGACAGCATAGATTGAGAGTTGAAACAGAAGCCCTCCCCCCCCCNCCCCCACACACACACACACCTTAAATTCCAAGTTAAAAGTAAAGGCTTGACTGACCATAATAAACAGACTGTCTTACTGAAAATTTTCTTTGTGGACCTTTAAGATTTGTATTTGAGTACCCCTGTGGTAGATGGTTTAGACAGGTGGGAGGTGGGATAGTAGGTCTGAATATGGAAATTTGATATTTTTGGTACCAACTGAAATGCTTTCATAATGCAAATAAGCTACACCCAACTGATCTATAGAGTCAGTATTGGGCCAATCACAGCATTTTTTTTAACAAAAGGATCAGCATCTGTACAACCTCAGTGGTGCAGCCTCGAAAAGAGACAGCAGGTGTGTGTTGCATGTCTGCACGTGCGTATGTGCGTGTGCAGCCCATGCTAGAAGGCTTCCCTGTGTTTCTCAGTCTGAAGGAGGCAGGAAAAGTAAAAAGCATTTGTCAAAAATGTCTCATTGTGTTCTATCAAAACACTGTAAGAGTTTCCTGATTGGCAGCATTGCAGCAGCAAATACAATTAACGATCAGTGATCCAGATGTGCTCAGAGACATTTTACATCTACTTCAGTAACATTTTACAGGCTATGCACAAATGTAAATAACTGCTTTTTCAAAATAAGAACTTTAGTATTTTCCTAAAGAGTGAAAACAAGCTGTGCAAATTCTGTCGAACAAATCCACATTGACGCCAATCAATACACACACATTTCCAACCAACACACACATCTGGAGAAGACACATCTTAAGTATCTATGTTCTCTGAAAAAGCCATTTTTGAGAGCGTGGAGTGTTGGAGTTTCAAACCAAAGGCCCTGAATCTCTGCCTTTGTGTTCAGAGATAGAAATTCAGGGTCTGTGTCAAGATATTGATTTGCTGTGGTTCTATCAGAAACAGCTTAACTCTGAACACTCCACACACACAACACACACACACCAATACAGCAAACACTTACTGCAACTGACAAAAACATAACAAACATTTTAACGACACTTACTGAGGGCATAAACACACATATTGCTGGAACCCCGCATCTAAGGCTACATTGCATGCCTGGGGTTTTTCATGCGGTTTTGATTTCTTCCATCATTCCTCCATTCTTTCTTTTTTATTTTTTCTCCATTTTTTCTGTCTTTATTCAATCCGGTTTCATTAGTCTAGTTGCACACACAAGTTTTTTTTTTCTATTCCTGTTTATGAGGGTTGCTGAGGGTGTGAGATGCTGTCACTGAGCACACAGCAGAGAAGAAAAGATGAGATAAACAAAGAGAGAGAGGTGCAGAAACAAACAGACTTTTCACACTTGATGAAGGAAGAAATGGCAAAGTGAAAAAAGACGACCACACAGTTCCCTCCCTTTCTCGCGCTCCTTTCATTCACTCCCCACCACCCTTTCTCCTACCAGTGTGAATGTGTGGGAGGAGGTAGAGGTGTGTGTATATGTGTGTGTGTGTGTGTGTGTNTATAGCAAAGACCCGACAACTTCCTCTCAGCTTCCTGTGATCAGCCCTTGGGGTTGCTGGGGAAATTATACAAACACATTGAGTTTTGCATGAAGAATTAAAAAACAATGAATTAATGTGCTGCTGAGTTTGCAAATTAAAAAAAAAATTCCAGTAAAATATTGTTTCATTAAAAACTGACAGTATTTTTGACAAAAATATAGGGATATAGTGCCAAAGTGATTACTCTCTGTAAGAAATACTGTTTGACACACTTGTGTATTGTGTTACATCATACACACCTGTATGATGTAACACAATACACATCATCCACAATGCCAACTATTCTAGCAAAAAAAGATTAAAAATACATGCAACACATGCAACACACAACAATACAGACTTAAAACCATTGCAAACACAATACTTACTGCACACAGATATGTACACAGACACACACACAAACACACACACAATAAAAATAGGAAGGAGGCTGCAGCACTGCCCAATATTTCACAATTAAAGTTGAGATTCAATCACTTCCCCACACTGAATAAGTGTGTGTGTGTGTACTTGAGAATATCAATAGAGAGGGGGAGAGAGAAAGAGAGAAAGAGAGAGAGAGAGAGAGAGAAAGAGAGAGGGAGAGAAAGAAAAAGAGAGAGAGAGAGAGAGAGAGAGAGCACACTTGCGTTTATTCCTCATTTTCATTGCTAACATGCATTCTCTAACACACTCATTTATGGGAGCAGATGTGCAGTGTTCCCCCACCCCATCCCACCCCACACACACACACACACACACACCAAACAAATGCATGCCAAGGACAATGAGACAGTTTAGAAAGCCTTGGGGTTCAGTCTGAGCTTTCATTTCCTCTATCCTGCATAACTACTCACAGACACACACACACAGGGGATGGTTATGAGATTTTTGTCCTGCCCAGCGGGAGTACAGAGCCAGACAACTAGCTCTCAGAGAATCACTAGAAAAAGCCCACTCTGCATTCAAACAATCATGAGCATTTCAAGGAGTGAGATTGGACAATAATCCCTTTTGCCTGGCATAGAAATAACTTAAAAAAAAAAAAAAAAAAANTAAAAAAAAAAAAAAAAAAGAAAGAAACTGAGTATAATTATGATCATAACAAAACAGGAAGTACAACGCAATGAAAACATAGTGTTACTGGGCTGCACAAATATGGCTAAAAAGATAATCCCAGCAATGAAATGATAATCAGGCATTAGCACTCTGTGATGTCAGAAAAAGGAGACAGTGAGGGGTTTTCTGGCTAAACACTCCACAGTATTTGGGTAAAACCTGAAGTTGAACCTTTACAGCAGACAGACTCAAAGACAGTGGCTGAATTGCCAAGTAAGGTCTCAAGTGGTGCACAGTCCCTTATAAAGCGTCTTTTTTAAGTTTAGACTCGCATTCTTTCTGTAAGAGCAGGTGTCATATTAGCTACCACAGAAAACTCTAAAGAATCATTCCTTCCTGTTTTATCGATAAAAGTTAATTAAATAATTAAATAATTAAAGATGTTACTTTGTCAGCTGTGGTAATGAGGGTTTCTCTGATCAAAAATGTCAAGGTTTTGTGGCCTCACATCTCTTCCTGCTTTAAACGCCACCCATTGATTTTCTCACTCTTTTTCATCTTCACTCCCGTCTCTCTCTCTCTCTCTCTCTCTCTCTCTCTCTCTCTCNCACACACACACACACACACACACACACACACAGTGAGCTTTCCTGTGATAGGGGAAGTTACATGTCATTGCAACATCAGAGTTTGAGATTAAAGCCCACTAACACAAGCACAAACACACAAACACACAAAAACACACACACACACACACACACACACACAATACACTNACACAAGCACAAACACACAAACACACAAAAACACACACACACACACACACACACACACAATACACTACAACTTCAATTGAGGCTTATCTTAATTAGGCTTTTAATGATACTAGTGCAATGCCCATTCAAAACATGCCTGTTCGGATCAGGCCAGGCTTTATGGTGTGTGCCGCAGCCTGCCGTAAGTGCCCGTGGAGCAGAGCATATGCTGCCCCTGCGCCCGGAGCGTATCCTGCTGCACGGACTACTTTTTAGCGGCACAGCTCAACTTTAAAACCGCTCATCCACACAACTTTGCACGCGACACTGCACATCCTTGGGTCCTGAACAATAAATCTGCCGAATTTCAACTTCATACAATGCCGGGTTCTAGAGGTATTGGTGCCACATACAGAGACTGTCTTTATAGTTAGGTATTAAATTTTACACGTGTATAGAGATGCTGCTTGCGAAAACAAATGTACACCGCGTCATGTGAAGTTTACCATAATTCAATGTTCTTTTTTCTCCAAAAACAGCAAGGATACAAACAAGAATATAGAATGGTTTTGTCATTGAAAGCTGATTATTGTGAGTCAGCTGTAGTCCATGATGCAATAAATGAAAGCATTTTCAATGTCGTTTTCAGTCATTTTCCAGAGTAGAAATTCAAAAGAATAAGTGCAACACATTTTATATAATCTAATTCTAATCTAATGAATGAATTCAGTTCAATTCAAAATACTTTATGGTCCTTTGAGTGCACACAAAAAAGAAAATTTTCTTCGGTATTGGCCTACCTAAACCTCATCCATCAAAAAACAAACAAAAAAAAAAAAAAAAAAAAAAAAAAAAAAAAACACATAACACACAAACAGACTGAAATTGCACATCTCTCATAAAACAGTAACTGCATATATGAAAATTAAAAAGTGGGAGATTAAAAGAGTTCAGTTAAAACAACACTAGTGATGTGCAGACAGTGGACAGAACGCTTTTGCTCACATTAAAGCTCTTTAATTATTTATTAGAATTTATATATATATATACACTGTATTTATTAGAATTAGAGGTTTAAGACATGTCAGAATTTGTTTGGCCCTCAACGATAATCTGGATTTCTCATGTGGCCCTCCCCAGGAAAAATAATTGCCCACCATTGACCTAAAATGATTCACATGTGATTGTCTCTTTGAGTGCTCTAGACTGAGGAGCATTGGCTTTGTGATCAGGATGAAAGTGGTAGTTATGCAGGGAGTGTAGTCTTAACAAAGAGCCCTAGACTGAATCATTGAGTGCCTTATATGATGTCAAAGCATCTGTAGGAGAATCTTCTTTGAGTTTAATGACTGATAATCTCTGGGGTTTGACTCCAAGGAAACACAAAGGACTGTACGTCGTATTTCTATCTTCATCACCACCTTCTAGTTATCGTATTACTGCGATGCTTTGCTGATCCCTGCAGGAAAATGATCTGTGAAGTCAGGTTGTCATATGCTCCAGAATAGCATTAATGGAGCAGGTAGGGATTCAAAGTCCTGCTCAAGGACACTTCAGCAGGGCGGACACAAAGATAAGACTAATATTTGCTAAGCTGTGGCATATCTTCTATCTGCTGCATATCTATAATTTGCCTTTATACTGCATGTAAGGTCCTATCATTCCAGTATGTACAGTCTTTGAATGCTCCCACTATCGCTGTAGTATTTTAATCAGGAAAATGGTGCAATTCTGATTGTAATCTCCTACAGTATTTCAGCCCACAGCTAAGAAAATGGGAAAATAAATATCACTCAGCAGATGAGGCCATCTTTTCTCTTTTCTTGTTTAAATTCTTGATTGTGACGAGGCCTTTTTTTCTGGGGAGGTGATGTCTAATACAAGTTAGCAATCTTCCCAAAGCTCCAACAGAATGGCGTGGTTTACAAAAAAGATGGAGCTTAAGATGCCTTATCTTGCCACTTCTGTCAGAACTTATTCAACTTTGTGTTGTGAAGAAGTCATTTGACCTCAGCTATGTCAGGACGCCTTAAGTAGGTCAGAGATTTACAAGAGATTCAGGTGTGGATTAGCAGTTCAGGCACAGGTATGTAATCTTTAGTTCTCACACCCATCTAACTGCTGGTACACCCTTCCACAAACATACACATACACAAGCGCAAGCACACACACATACACGTTTAATGTTTAAATCCATCTAGCTGCTATTACACCCCGAATCCTTTCATCTTTTATTTTATACGCAGCCCCTCCCAATGTCTTTCTCTTCTTTTCATTTCTTTTTATTCTTTTCCTCTAATCTCTCTTTGATCCAGGCCACTGATGAATGACAGAAGAACCAGCATACCTTTGGTGTGCTGCTGAGACTATCTCCCATTTTTCATGTTCATTTTTTCCTTTAAATGACAGCTGACAGTGTCTTTCACATGTTAGAAAATGTTTCGTAACCCTGCAGCCAAACCAGAAGCCACTGATCATATATTGTAAAATGTCATGGATTCATGCACATCAATGGGGAAATTAGCCAGAGGTACAAGTGCCTGTTCCCCTCTATTTGCCTTTCGGTTATCTCCCTGGCTGTCAATCACATCTGCTGTATTTTATATGTTCACTTATACAATTATGTTTCAGTTGTGCATCACATCTTTAAAAAAACAAACCAAAACCTTGGCCATGACTCAACAATTGGAAGGATTTCCAACCGAGAGAGCTCAAAACTCTGCAACTGGGTTTTATTTGCAGAGAAAATAGCGAGGCCATGCGGCGATTCATTTTTCATGGACATCAGACTTTTCCATCTGTAAATTGTAATTGATTGATCCTGATTGGTTCACCGCACTGCAAGGTCATCTATTTAGAAACATCTTCTAAAACAAACAGACACATGGTAGGCTCTCTCTTTGTTGGCAGAGGAAACTAGCTGTTATCTTTCAACTTGCCAAACCTGCAACTCTGCATGGTTTTGGATACTAATTTACACAGTCATAACCTTTATATAATATGAAGATAATGTGTTTGTGAGACAGAACAATAAAAGGGAGAACAGTTAAAGGAAAAAAAGAGGGAGAGGCAGAATAGAATGAACAATTGAAGACAAGAGGATTGAAAAAAAGAGAGTATATTTTAATAAAATTGATTAGGCTTGAGTAAGGCAGAGAAATATAAAAGTCCATTTAGTCCAGAGCATACATTATACTTCATACTTTGATTTTATGTCAAGAAATTGATTCTCGAAATGATTAAAGATCTTTAAGCTTTTAAATTAATAAGGGAAGACTTTTATTCAAATTATACTGTGAATAGCAGCTGTCTTTCTGCTTTTGCAATAAAGTGACAATGAATGCTTTTTGACATGAGAAAGAGAGCGAGCGAGAGAGAGAGAGCAAGACAGAGAGAGAGATTAACACACAAAAAGAAAGACAGGGAGAGATTTAGAGAAAGGGAAGAGACAGGGAGACAGAAAGAGGACAAGATGTGAATTCATTGCCTTAAAAGCAGCTCCGAGTCAAACAGTGTGATAAGAATCAGACGGTACTCGCACACATGCGCACGCATGCATACGCACACCCACACAGCCAAACACGCACACACACGCACAGTCCACAAATCTTTACTTTGAACCTCTTTGGACAGATAAGCAGATAAGAAGTGTTCAATTATACTGTTCAATTATTTTGTGTGTGTGTGCCTGCGCGTGCATACGTGCATGCAAGAAGTGAGCAAGAGAAAGCCTGTGTGAGACAAGATCAGGGATGAGATTCTCTCTCTCTCTCTCTCTCTCTCTCTCATAGAGTTAATAACAAATAAACTGTCGATTTGCAATTATCTGTATGTGTCACTATGAAAAGTTGTCCTCCCTGCTCCTGCTACTCCTCATCCCTGTAGTCTGTTTTCTATTGCTTCTGTTTGAAAGAAAGGTCAGAGGTCAGCTCCAGTGCAGTACACCGGGAGGTTGGGGACTTGGTGACTTGTTCAGAAACACTTAAGCAAGTAATAATACATAATGCACCAATATTCTTAAACCTAGGTCACATTCTGGTCTTTGAAAACTCCATGTGCTAAATCCATAGCTCAGGTGCTTTCAGGAAAAAGAGTGAAGCGCTGGTCTTAGCTGGTCCTTTTTTTTTTTTTTTTNTTTTTTTTTTTTTTATCTCTCTGGATATTCACAAACACTTTATCAAGATAAGACAGCATTCAGGTGCACACAGCAAGGGTAGCAGGGCAGGGTGGCATACTTAGTAAAGAGAGCATCCTTCCGCTGGAATGCCCAGGTTATCTCCCCTGTGACTGTGACATCAACCCGCTAAAGTGTCCTTGAGCAACACACTGAATCCCTACCAGCCCCAAGGGTGCTGTTCTGTGGCCGACACCGCAATCTAATAGGAGAGATGAAAGGAGAAATTTCACTAGACGAGATCAGTGAAGTGGCACAAAAAAAGCTTGCGAGCTTAAGTCAACAAAGTTCAATACTTCACCTCCCCACAAAACTCTCTGGTGGCAAATTATGTGTCTCCACCTCCCTCTTTCTTTGTGGCACTCCTTTCCCTCGCTGCCTTCCTCTCTCTCTCCTCCTGTCCTATTATGGACATAGCAACAGTGTGGCTGTCAGGAAGACTAAAGGTTGATTCACTGTCTGTCCCTGTGTGCAAGTGTGTGTGTATGTGTGCGCGTGTTAGATAGCAGATAAGAGCCATATATAAACAGCACTTGAAAGCAGAAATGTAAATGTTTAGAAGTCAGTGCAGAACACAGACCATATCAAGATACCAAGAGAGAGAGTGAGAGAGGGGAAGAGAGATTAAAGCAGAGTTCACACCAGGAGAACTAGCAGGAGACTGCAGTCAAGTCTCAAGTCGGACTCCAGTCATCAATAAAGCTTAGTGGAACTTAGCATCTCAAAGCTATACTTTCAATTCTTCCATTTTTGCTTCATCTGCAGCAGAGTTTAAAGGGATGCAGCACTTTTTAGACCAGCTGAATGTTTTCCACATTCATAATGAGGACAGCTTTGTTAGATTCTAACTGGAATTGGCTGCAGATGTCAATGTGAGTGTGTGTGTGTGTGTGTGTGTGTGTGTGTGTGTGTGTGTGTGTGTGTGTGTGTGTGTGTGTGTGNGCAGGTACTGATAAGTAGGTATTGAGGAAGGATGGATGGATGGATGGATGGATGGATGGATGGATGTTTTGGCAATATTTCAGGTCTTAATGCCCAATTTATCATTATCATTTTTTTTTTGCCTATATTCAATCACAATGGATGCAAATCAGACAGAAATAATCATACAAGTGACTACTTTCCAAACCATATCTAAAGGTCTGCAACGACTTCGGAGAAGAGGGATGAGAGCATTTGTTGTAGATTAGCTGTGTGTCAACGAATGCTGTTAGATCATTCATATATGGACAAAGCAGAGTCCCAAAGGGTGTCCCTTTAACATGCGAGTCAGAATGGCATATAAATTTGTATTGGCAGATGTCTAAAACACATCTGAATTATTTATACATATGAATGCGGCCAAAAACAGATCTCAGAAGATCTGATATGAGCCACACTTGAACAAAAAAATCTGCATCGGGTCACTAATAACGTATACTTAAAGGACCATACTGGCCATTTTGCATGTTTGAGCCTAATATATTCAATTTTCATACATGTTACGTTACTTACAACCATTTCCCAAAGGATAAAACTATATATTTCAGCTTTCCTGATATTTTGCAAAAGCTCTTAATGTTTCAAACTCAAATATTCAAGTGATACACTCACCTTAAAAATCAATGTTACTCCTGCTAATAGTTATAGAGCCTTATGAAGTCACGGTCATTCAAATTTTTCCATAAACGCAGGTCTTCTTTTGGGACTATATTCCCCGGTGGATGCATACATTCACTCCACGCTTTTTATTGTGCTTAAAACACTAAAATTACGTAACTTCAAAAAAAAAAAAAAAAAAAAAAAAAAAAAAAAAAAAAAAAAAAAAAAAAANAAAAAAAAAAAAAAAAAAAAAAAAAAAAAACTGAATACACATGTTGTTCGCGATGATGGATTATCTATCCCAAGAACGTTTCAAGTATCAACAAGTTGATTTTAAAATCATACCAAAATGAACTGAAACCAATGGCGATCTAGAAGGTAGGAAAACAAAATTTAATTCACCATTCCACTAGTACTTTGGGAAATGATTGTCAGTAACGTTACATGTATGGAAATTTAATATATTAGGCTCAAACATGCAAAATGGCCAGTATGGTCCTTTAAGACAAAGAAATAATGGTGATTGATTTGTTTGCAAGCTAGAATATCGTGTCTCACTAAATGTAGACCTTGCACATAAAGTGTTGTTCTGATTTACAAAGGATAACACACCATGAAGTGTCTTTGAATCAGAAAAGAATAGACAA
This sequence comes from Lucifuga dentata, assembly GCA_014773175.1. Classification (NCBI taxonomy): domain Eukaryota; kingdom Metazoa; phylum Chordata; class Actinopteri; order Ophidiiformes; family Bythitidae; genus Lucifuga; species Lucifuga dentata. The sequence goes on from VXCM01000713.1 coordinate 130,635, forward strand.
GATGGCAGCAAAAAGCCAGAATGTGAAGCAAAGTGGTGTTCCTCTGCCAGTTTCCCTGGTGTGAATCATCCATATCATAGCCACTTAACCACAGAAAACACAAGCAGATAAATGATTTAGAAACTGATTGAACTGTTGACTTGCTTCTGATGGGATGGATGGTGTCAATTAAAACCGCATTCTAAAGGACACTTTCCATCTTCCAAGTATTTTCTGTAATCGTAACATAAACACTAATTCTACCCTGAATTCATTCTAAGCATCAGCACCCATCCTCCATACCATCTTAAAATGAAGAGGCACTCACTCTTCCTTTAGACAGCGGCATTTATCTCTCTCAACTTGATCGTGTCACTGTGGTATTTTGCTGTGAAGGTATGGATGCTCATTTGAAGTTTCTCTCTGCAAAAGTCAGCATTCATTATTTACTGAAACTTGGCACCTTAGTGTAATTGCCATTTTGTGCTTTTTTTTTTCCTTTGTAAATGTGCCTCAAACTGAAGCTATAAGCAAGCTTCATGAATCAAATGTGACATTTCTTGCAAAAATGTCAATGCTTGCAGAGTTTGTAAGGCAGCCTCAAAATGTTGATGTGCACGTTTGTGTGAAAGAGAGAGAGAGAGAGAGAGAGAGAATGTCTGTATGCACGATTCTGCATACTGCATATTTGTGTGCTTGCAGGTGAAGATGACGTCTGTTACTGATTTATACTGAACAAGATTATTTGAAAGTGTACAAGCACGTGTGTGTGCGCATACATTCTTGTGCACGTGTGTCAGAGAATGATTGTTAGCAGAAGTGTGTTAACCTCAGAAGTCATCACCACAGCCTTGAGGTTTCCCATAATTATATAATATAAATCACAAGAGAAAACTAGACAAAGAAATCACAAAAGTGGAGAAAAGAAAGTGATCATTGGAAGTGAAGTTAGTAATAGTTTTTACCAATTTAAGAGCATCAAAACAATGAACAGATATTAGTGACAGGAGAAAGAACAATTGCTAAAAAGGAAGATTATTGGACAAAGCAGGAAATGTATCATAGAAGCATAAACCAACACAAGAAAGTAAAGAAAAATTGAAAAAGCAAAATACAAAACCACAATCTGATAAATAAAATAAAATAAAAGGATATGAAAAGACATAGAAAGAACTGGAGAAAAACGAGTGACTGTGTGTGTGTATGTGTATGTGTGTGTGTGTGTGTGTGTGTGTGCTTGAGGAAAAAATATAGAGAGAAGGGAAGAGAGAGAGAGAGAGAGAGAGAGAGAGAGAGGGGTAAAAGGAGTAGTATTTGACATCAGTGTTGCTATTTTGTCTTTTTTCCTCCTTTTCTCAAGACATTTTGTTTTTACAGCTTCACTTTGGGCAGACCAGACCGCTGTACACGTACACACACACACACACACACACACACACACACACACACACACACATACACACACACATACAGTATGCACATACACACAGACCCCTAAAGGGGCCCTTTTCCACACTGGGCCATATGGTGCAGACAGGCGCACGGAAACAATTCTCTAAAAACAACACACATTCTGCACTTACAAACCTCCATCATGCCCCCCCCCCCCCNGATACACTCTCACTCTCTCTGTCTCCCTCTCTCTCACTCACACACCAGACAGTTAAACTTGCTGAATGAATTGGTGCCTTGTTCAGCAGTGCACTAATGGCAAGAAATCTGCCATACAGATTACCACAAACACACACACACACACACACACNCACACACACACACACACACGCGCGCGCTCAGCATTAAGCATTCTAGGGAACATATCCATTCGAGAGGATACTTATTTTCCCCAGTCTAAATGTATTCAGCTTAATATTCCAGCAGAGGTGGTTGTAAATCTGTTTGAAGGAATCACGCCAGATGATTGTGAAAAGCAAAAGTTCTACAGGCCCTAAACTGATGAACAGTACTGGCCAATGCAGTCTGTGGGCCAGTAGTAGACTTTTTCCAAGAACATCTGCATCCACCAATCGTGCTATCAAGATGGAAAGGATGAGAACCAAGCTGAAAGGCATCTAGCAATACTCTGACTCAATACTCTGTGTACTGAGGTTCTTTATTTTTGAAGCTTAATGAGATACCACAGAAGAGAAGTAAAAGCTTTACTTTCTCTGACTCCACTGAAATCAAATTCTTCACCAATCTCTCAGTGTTTCTTTTTCTTGTGACAGTGACAGACACAGTCAGTCCAATATTATCAATAATATGGAACTTTTCATTTACTGACAACTGCTGCTGAAAGGATTCAGGAGTCACGTTCAATAGCGTTTGTTATTGCAGTTAGTAAAACTGACAACTGAAAGCAGCTGGAGTCAAAAATGTCAGATTTCCCAGACTGACTAATTCTGCGGTGCTTTTAGGATGAAATACATGACTTTTTTAAAGTGCGATACAGGTGAAGCGTCATCTTATGAAGTGACACTCTTTGTTTCACTAGAGTGGCTCAAAAACAACAAAAGTACAATGTATTTAAGTGGCCAACCCCAAGATATCACCCAAAAGGACTTCAAAACATCTGCTAGACCAGGCATGGGCAACTGGTGGCCTGGGGGCCGGATACAGCCCACACCTTTAATCTATCAGGCCCTCAGATGACTTCTCAATTAATAAAAATTAAAATTATAAAGTTGTTATTACCACCACCCAGGGCGCTCGCTCATTACTGATGCTGTATTTACTACCATCCATCAACAGAGGGCGCTTGCTCATTACTGAAGCTGCCTTATTAGACGTGTTCCCATTAGCTCCTGTGTCGGCCGTTGTTGTATATCTTGTTGCTAAGTCAGGTAAAAGAGGAAAGATGAATGTCAAGAAAATAAAAGTTGACTTAGAAAACCGTTCACTCCAGTCATGATGGGAAACGGATTACCTTTTTACAGAATTTAAAGGCAAGCCAATGTGTGGTGTGTCTGGAAACAATGTCAACGATGAAGAACTTCAACTTAAGTCACCACTACAACACTATGCATGAAGATAAATATGACAGGTACACCGGAGCTGCTAGAGCTGTTATTGTGGCTGATCTGAAGGGAAAAAAATACAGCATCAGCAGAATTTTTTTGTAAAAAAAATACACAGGAGTCATCTGGTAAGGCATCTTACGTAGTTTCACTGGAGCTAGCAAAAGCTAAAAACCCCTTGTCAGAAGGCACATTAGTAAAGCGGTGTGCGGTGGATTAACTGTTTTTCCTTCATGAACTCCAATGCAACAAAATGCACTCATCAACCTATTACAGATTTAAAAAACAGATTTGAAAATGTGCTGTTCAATTAACAAAAAAAGACAACACTGAATCGTTTTTATGTTTTATGAAACTTTTACATATTAATTACTGAGTTCATAGTAATGTTTGTTTTATTTAATGTGTGGCCCTTTGACCATGAGAATGAAATTTTATGGCCCCCATCCTCATTAAAGTTGCCCATCCCTGTGCTAGACTAATCCTCTTCCATTTAACATTTAAAGTATGTCATAAACATATCACATTTTTACCATTTACCAAAAAAAAAAAAAAANAAAAAAAAAAAAAAATCATCAACATGTCATGCATATTATATGTATATTTGTGGAACATTTGGCATTCATTATGTGGCATGTAGTCTCTTCTTATGGTCAAGTGTACAGTACATTAAAGGTCATTTCAGACTGAGGAGTAGCAGTAGTGGGAGTGGGGTGGGGGTGGCATNGGTTGCAGTTGTTGCCCATGTGAACGGCCATTTTCTGCCACTGACACTAATCCATGTCAAACTGCGTACTTTAGTGTGTCTGAAAAGCTCTGAGCACTATCACACTTCAGCATCATAGAAATGTATTTTCCCTATTAATTTAGAAAACGTGTATTATGTTATGCCATGTGTCTTCTGTGTCAAAGTTCAATGTCATTTTCATTCTTATTGGTATATTATGAAAATTGGTTACATAAATCACAGCGACATACATTTAAAGTATGTCATAAGCATGTCACATTTTTACCATTTCTGTTCTCTTAGTGTAAAAAAAATCATCAACCTGTAGTGCACTTTGTAAGACATTTAAGGAACATTTTGCCACTCATTATGTGGCATCTATGTGTCCCTTCAAGAACAACAACAGCAACAATGGCTGCTTTAGTGACGTTTATTATGATGACCTGAAACAATGAACATCTACTAGCTGCCATCAGCAGTTACACTAACCTCCAAATATGAAATCTTCAAATGATTGAGGTCTATTGCTGGACATATAAACACAACACAAGAAACACTTAGTCAAATCCTTCACGGTTCCTTTTGCCAATATTGATTTTCTTATTCTGCTTAGCCTGATGAATGTTTTATGCTCCCCCCCCACCGTCCCACACATCTGCACTCCCCCTGTGCTGGCAACGCACCAGCAACACAATCCAATAAAAACAACAGTACACGGTGAAACACACAGTGGCTCTGCTGTGGCTGGCATTTGTAGGCACCTGGAGCAAAAATACTAGCAGTCGGGGCTATCTGTCATCCCCCAGCTAGTCTGTCTTCATGGTCTTGGCAAGTGCTTTAGCTGCTGCCAGGCCGGCTGGCTGCTAGCGGCTAGCTTCAGCAGCGCCGCTAGCCGCTGGCCTGTCAGTGCACAGCAGCTCTGTCTTTATCATGCTGGATAGCTGAGCTGCTGCCACCGGCCTGCCAGCACCGCTATCTGAATCTCTGCCTGTCATTGTTCCATTTCCTCGGCAGCGGACTCTGGCTTGAATAAATCTATGTAGACTCTGACATGATAGAAAAAGTGAGGGAATCTGTATTAGCGGGAAGCTGTTTGGCTGACTGAAATTTGCAGAGAAGAGAAAACAAAGTTTCTGTGCAAGGTACAGACATGACATCCCCATGACTAATACATGGAAATAACACTTTAAATCAGCCAAGTGTCCCTTTAAGCGAAAGAATCCCATTGTACCGTTTGTTAACATGTAACGCTGCATTCAAGCTGATTTGGAAATGTCTTTGTAGCTCAGACGAGGCTGCGACTCCAAATCCCTCCAGACGCTCTGAAAGCAGCACAGCTGTATAGCTCACCAGCATATGGATTAAATAAATACAGTCTGCACAGAGCTTGTTAACACTTGTTCAGTTGGCTACAACACACAGTTGCACAAAGAAACACGCAGCCACATTTGTGCACACCCAGACAATTACACACATCTCACACACATGCAAATACAAACAGGTAGGCTCGTACACACGCCAGCATTTCTGAAGAGTAAATTTGCAGGTGGGCGTAGCACCAATTATTTTGAAAACAAGTAGTGAAAACAAGTAGTGACATATACAAAAGTCTAATGA
>VXCM01000713.1:140971-150613 GCA_014773175.1 Lucifuga dentata
AGGATGAATTAATGATCTAATTTAATAACTATGTAAATGATATGATCCCAGCTCTAATTACTGAATGTTGCTCATGCATGCAAACAAATAATTAGAAATGTTAAATGAAAATATGTGATTAAAAAAAAAAAAATCCTATCTCTTAGTTATTAAAAGTACTAAAGGTTATTAAAAGTGTCACGATCAAACGACATATAATCCCAGTAACAGAGACTATCAGGCTATAAAGTTATCATCCATATTATTGAGGGAATAATGAGAAAAATAATTGGAGAAAATCTGGATTGATGTACTCTTACCTCTGTTGATCATCTGGTTATAAAGACAGCATGACTGCTGGGCTTGGCATCAGCTCTGGTCAAGCCACTGGGTTGGTTCGGGCACCGTGACGTCCGTCCAGCAGCGCAGTTCAGCCGCCGGCTTCGTTACTCCACAGCCACAAGGAAACTGGAATAATGGAGCTGCCGGGCCCACACTAATATTACTCCATTTCTTTATCAGGTCCACTTTAACTCCGCACGGCTCTGGGAACGTCGCGGCAAATGTCCTCAGCTTCTCTGAATTTGGTTTCAGAAGGTCTTAAATTCCATGGAGCACCTTTGGTCCCGGCTGCGTTCCCCTTATGCAGAACAGCTGGGCTGCGGTTTCACTCTGATCACGTATGTAGTAGATCCGTGTAAGAAGTGTTATACGCAGGCTGCCGTTCTTGTTGTCTTGTGTGTTTTTTTAATTTTGGTTCTGGTTTAGATCCTCGGTCACGGCTGTCGAGTGTCCACCATCAACTTAACGAATCTGCAAAATGACAGAGAGACAAATAGCATCAGAAACGCGCCTGTTCTGCAACATTTACTGGAACCTATTTGATCCAGACTTCAGACATTTTGTCCACTTTTTAGGTTTTACGGGAAACAATTTTGTCCAGACATCCAAATTGACTGGCTGATCAAAGGTGCACAGTGAGCACAAATATTTAGTGCCCGGCAGAAACCTCAAGTCATCAAACTAATTGTACCAATTTTGTTTTTTCGCCATATTTGACAGCTGACGCCGCCTTCCACATGAGAAACGTTTAAGGCCCCGCAATGAATCCAAGCCGCTGATAATGTATCGTAAAATGTCAGAAATACTTGTGTCAGTGAAATATTCACCAGCTTTTCTTTCTTCCATATATGTAGAAGTCATTTTAGAAAACAGAGTGTGTTTTCATTCACATTTTCCTCTAAGATCTGCATTTAAGGAGAGGAGTGTTTTTTGCCTTTTAAAAATCATGCTCGCCACGCCATCGCACCTGATTATTAATAGCAAATATGTATTTACTATCATTTGTGTAATTCTCAGATGGCCACCATCTGGTTTCAAATGATCTTTTCATCACTTCCTTCTCTCTCACTCCCTCACTCTGATTGCTAAACTGCCGCATATCGTGAAATTGCCTTTTATTTTCTTTATTCAGTAATTCTTGTGTTAAATGTCAGCCTCTCCAGTTCTCAGTTCCCCCTTTTGTTGCCCCAACCACAAAAATCACCCCACCCTCTGTCTGTACCACTCCTCTCTCTCCTTCTCTCTATTGCTCAGTCTTTCTCTTTCTGTCTCTCTATTCCTCTCTCTGTGCCACCCCTTCTTTTTCTTTCCATCCCTCCTGTCTCTCTCTCTCTCTCTCTCTCTCTCTCTCTCTCTCTCTCTCTCTCTCTCCTTCTAGCCGCAACTCTAAATATGAGTCTGTATTTACACAAAGCCAGTTTCCTTCAGTCAGTCTGACAAGTGTGTACGCGGAAATAAGTGTGTATGTGTATCAAAGTCATCGCAAATATACACTCACAGAGAAACACATACTTCAGTCTGGAGTTGGAACTTTGCTCTCGGCGACTCACAAAGCCGCTGTAGTGTGTTTTGTGTTAACCTAAACCCCCTCACATTAATCTTATTGTTAGACACGATGGAGGATTGATTTTTCACAGTAATACTTTTCTCTACAGCCTCACTAGTGGTAACGCGGACGGCAGAAGCGCTGAAAGGGACAGACAGGAAGTTGCATCCCAGGATACCTGAGTCCGATGCGTCAGTGTGGTCCAGACCACATCCAGACCCACATGCAGCCATGTTTGGAATATAGATAATAATAGATAGAGAATTTACAAAGCAGCTGAGTGTGAAAAGGAGTGTTTTACTATCTGAAATGAGACATCCACGAGTTGAAAGGAAGAAAAAGATGGTGAAGCACATTCTGCGTCATTACTGATTTTATGAGTCATTTTGAGATCCTCCCTTCTTCAGATTGCTTGCTTTGCCAGTGAAGTTTTGGAGGGTAGAATCCAGTTTTGCTTTGTTTTGATTTGTTTTTTAAATGTGTGTATAATGTAAAGAAACTGCATTTTCCAAACAATGTGTGTCAGCGTGAGCAAAAACGCTGCTTTATTTTAAATGAACATTCATTTTAATAGCCCACACTTAACTCTACTGAAAGCTCATCTCACACAGACAGACAAAGGTCACGCTTTCTGATGTTTTCTCCAGGCTGTAAAAGCTAACGCACTATACTGTACACACACACACACACACACACACAAAAAAAGTGTATGAAAAATNAAGCTAACGCACTATACTGTACACACACACACACACACACACACAAAAAAAGTGTATGAAAAATGCTTCCAGTTATTACATGATTGAGCACATAATAGCATCAGTCATTAGAGCTGAAAGAGAAAATGTTAGAAAGAAAGAAAGAAAGAAAGAAAGAAANTAATAGCATCAGTCATTAGAGCTGAAAGAGAAAATGTTAGAAAGAAAGAAAGAAAGAAAGAAAGAAAGAAAGAAAGAAAGAAAGAAAGAAAGAAGCCTGGGTGCCTTAGTCATTAGAACTCCTCACAACAGGAAGAGGAAAGGGAGAGCAAAGTTCTCTCCTCTTAAAGAGCGAGTGGGATTCTAAATATTTCCCCTGTGGAATTCTGACTCAGTGGAGCTGCTGCTTACTCATTTAACTCAATCACCCTCTTTCTCTTTTCCTCTGCTTTTCTTCTCATCCTACTCTTTTCTTCTTTTCGCCACAACGACTTTTCTGAATTTTCTGTTTCTCTCACAATTTCAATCCAATTTCCTCTTCGTATCCAGCAAGCAACTTTTCACACTCCCTCATTTTCCTTGACTCTTATTTTGTCTTTCTCTCATCTGTCTTTGTCATCCCTTCACCAATCAGCCCTCTGTCATATTCATATCCTTCGTCTGTCTGTTTTTCTATCTATCATTGTGGCCGAGGCCCCGCCTCCTCTGCCCTGCAACTATCCCCACGACCGCAGCCACCGCCTCCCAAGTTCTGACCCCACTCCACGAATGTGTGTGGTCCAGTCCGGCTATAGACCGTTACATTGTCCCAGACAGGTTGGACTGCGCCACTAGCCAGCAGACGAGGGGAGGTGGGGGGGGAGAGATGAAGAGCGGGAGTTCCTAGGGAATGTTTGTTTTTCTGTTTCCAATTTGGTCCAGCCCGAGGAACTCCACACTCCGCTCTGTCTCAAACACACCATTCATGACGGCCTGACGTACATGATTACACACAAATACCCACTCACTAGCTCTCTTTCACTCTCACACACACACGTATGCACACACACACACACACACGTGTATATACCCACACATGCTTGCATGTGAGCACGCACGCCATTCCAAGCATTTTCATATGTATGTGAAATAGCCCACTGCCTCCTTAATACACAGATATACACAATACAAATTATACACACACATATACACACACACACACACACACACACACACACACACACACACACACACACACANATACACACACATATACACACACACACACACACACACACACACTACCTTGCAGGCACCACTCAAATTCATTTTCAATCATTTTTACCATGAAAAACAAGCCCTTTAATTTATCTTTATTCTCATCTTTTATTGTTTTCTGTTTTGTTATTGCTAATGCCGTTTCAAATGACATGGTGGTCAAACTAATTACGCTCCTTTCTTCCTCATCTTTCAGTGATTTTTCTCCTCTGTCCCGCGGAAACAGATCCTCTTTGAAAGGACTTTTTGATGTGTCTTGCTGCGTTTTGAGATGTTATGTAGACAGAGTTAAGCTCCATGTTCCACCAATTAGAGCACAGAGAGCACATTGTTTCATATTCAGCTTCACTCTTCCATCTGAGTTGTATTATTTTAGTCTTGTTTACTTTTGAAAATGTACAATGCTGATTTTGTCTGTGTACTAATAAAACTTTATCTTTTATCAGACCAGCCGACAGACGAAAGGCTTTAATTCTCATGTGTAATAGTTTCTTTGTAGACATCATGAAGACAGATTTTAGTCACACATTCTACCAATTGCTCAGACAGACAGGAAACCACATTGGGGTTTTTTTTCATTCAAATCTCCACATGAAAATTATAGGTGTATCTGGTTATTTTGATTGTATTTTAAATTCACCATTTAAAAGTTATAGGCTAAGAAATATTTAAGAAAAGCTGTAAAAGCAGACAGAAGGGATGGACAAGAGCGACTTTTATTGGCATTTAGAAGTTGTACATTAAGATTTAGTTGTACCTTTCACCAATTACAATACAACTATAAAAAACTATTATTGTTCTGGATGTTGTTTTTACTCCAAATACATTTAGTGTAATTAAAAATAAAAGGATACATGCATTAATGTCACTTAAAGGACCATACCGGCGATTCTGCATGTTTGAGCCTAATATATTCAATTTTCATACACATAACTTTACAATCAATTCCCAAAGCATACTACTGGAACGGTGAATTGAAAAAAATTTTTCCTACCTTCCAGACCACCACTGGTTTCAGTTCANCTGGAACGGTGAATTGAAAAAAATTTTTCCTACCTTCCAGACCACCACTGGTTTCAGTTCATTCTGGTACGCTACTAAAATCAACTTTTTGATACTTGAAACATTCTTGGGACAGGTAATCCATCATCGTGAACAAGATGTGTATTCAGGTTTTTTACTTAATTTTGGCGTTTAAGCGCAATAAAAAGCGTGAAATTAATGTATAACCACTGGGGAATATAGTCCCAAAAGAAGACCTGCGTTTATGAAAAAATTTTAAAAACTGTGACTTCATAAGGCTGAGTAACTATTAGCAGGCGAAATATCAATTATCAAGCTTTGCAAAATAGCCTTGGCTAACAAAGCTATGATGTGCAGCCTTAGTTTATTCTATGAATGACATATGTCTCTGCATCAGTCCCTATTTAAATAAACATTTAAATAAAAATAAAACAAAAAGGTGGGTGTATCGCTTGAATATTTGATTTTGAAAGATTAAGAGATTTTGCAAAATATCAGGAAAGCTGAAATTCGGTTTTATCCTTTGGGAAATGGTTGTCAGTAACATAATTTATGAAAACTGAATATGTTAGGCTCAAACATGCAAAATGGTTGGTCTGGTCCTTTAAAGTTTCTTGCATGTAGCATGACTGAGCTGAGTTTGAATGATGTTGTGCAGGACAGACAGATGAGCAGCAGAACGAATGTACAGCAGATCCTCTTATTTTAGGTTGTTGACTCATCACCAACGCAACATGGATTTAACATCAAATCCTGAATAAGAAAAGACAACAGGAACGAGACTTACATCTGTTCCTCATTCCTCCTTTACACACACTATGAAACTACCAGAAGCTGTCAAAGGCTTCCAAAAAATGATTCTAAAACTGGTGGTGGTGGTGGTTAACAAAACAAAAAAGTTAAGAAAGCATAATTTATTGTCTACCATAGAACATCATATCTGACACATCAATTAGGTCAGAACTGATCTCCTCCATTAAAAGCCTCTAGTAATCGTGTGGGTCCCTTGGGTGCGATGCAGGTGCCAGTTAGTGCAGACTCCTCTTCGCAACAACTTTCTTTCACGTGGATTGATGGGGGGGNGAGAGAGAGAGAGAGAGAGAGAGAGAGAGAGAGAGAGGAAAAAAGCAACGGCAAGTTTTTATCCATTTGATATTGACATGATCACTCTCAGGAGAGGGCATGTCAGCAACTAAATCTGCTATGAGCAATCTGAGGTGCTGTGCTGCTGACAGCAACTGCAGCAAAAAGCAACAAATGACTGACATTCATGTCAAAACAATGGAAGGACAAACCGTCTGCAGACGCATCCAAAATATTCCATTTTCCTTCTGATGCATAACTCCACATTAAGTGTTTAAATGAACATTCACATGCATCAAAGAATGAAATCACAACACGCATAATTGCTCAAACGGCCCAAATCAATTCAACAGGTAAATGTTGCTGAAGGAGCATACATTATGTATGACATCTTTGCTCTATGAGTCACATCAATAATTCATCTTGATCAAGCAGAGCACAACCCTGTTCAACTGAGAGGATAAAGCTAAAGGAGGAGCTCCGTCTATTAATTCCTGCTAACCATGCCCAAAGCTTTCAACACACACACACACACACACTTTTCCCTGTAACAGATCCCTTCCTCTTAATGCTTCTTACAGCCAACAGAAAAGGAAAGACATCAGGATCTTCTTGGGTTTGAATTGAGGCTTAATATTTGATATAAAGTTTCTGAATGACAAGATGATTCCCAACTCTCAAATTTTGTCAAAACGCAGCCAGAGAATTATGAAAATTTGCATTATTTTATCAATGTTTAATTTTTTTTTTAAAAATCAAGAGTCACATAACAGCTTCTATCAGCCCTTCATTTCTTCACTGTTTGCCACCTTGAATACTGGCAATACAGGAAACTAAGAATATTTTGCTGTTGCAGTTACTGTAAATTCTCAATACAAGAAAATCAAAATAAATGTGTGTTAACAAAGCTTTCAGTGTCATTTTTCAGTTTATTCAGAATTAACTCCAGAAATTAGTAGTGGGACAAATTAGTGGCTAAAGCATTAATCAAAGATTTGAAGTTTATAAGCAGGAAAAGAAATTTCCTGCTTACCCGCTTGACAAGTGAGCTGCTACATCTCAGAACTTGTCATATCATTTCCCAACGGGATAATAAATGAAGTTTGGTTAAAGGACCATACCGGTGATCATGCACGTTTGAGCCTAATATATTCAATTTTCATCCATGTTACATTACTGACAACCATTTCCCAAAGGATAAAACTGTATTTCAGCTTTCCTGATATTTTGCAAAAATCTCTTAATCTTTCAAAATCAAATATTTAAGCGATACACCCACCTTAAAAATCGATGTTTCGCCTGCTAATAGTTACGCAGCCTTATAAAGTCACGGTCATTTACATTTTTCCATAAACGCAGGTCTTCTTTTGGGACTATATTCCTTGGTGGAGAGATACATTCACTCTGCGCTTTTAATTGGGCTTAAACACTAAAATTACCTGACTTTGAAAAAAACCTGAATACATGTCTTATTCACAATGATGGATTGTCCCCAAGAACGTTTCAAGTATTAACAAGTTGATTTTAATAGCATACCAGAATGAACTGAAACCAACAGCGGTCTGGAAGGTAGGAAAACAATTTTTTAATTCACCGTTTCAGTAGTATGCTTTGGGAAATGATTGTCAGTAATGTTACCTGGTTGAAAATTATTAGGCTGAAACATGCACGATCACTGATACGGTCCTTTAATTCTCATTGTAAAGGATTCAACTTCACCAGCCATGGTTAAGACGGTACCTGCATTTGCCTGGCAGATGGTGTTAATGTCCCACTTTGATGTATGACAGCAGCAGGAAAGTGGAAGCTGCATAAATCAGCAGCGGCTGTTGATTCTGACCTACAACCAAGACTCTCATACATCCAAAATAATGGAGAACAAACGCCGCTTCAGTGCTGCTTGGAGGCGTAATGGAAGGAACTAGTAGCTGCATAAATCAACATGTTGATTGTTGACTCTTGCCTAGCTGTCCTTTCCCCAAAATACAGAAAACAAACTACAGTTCTGCCAGACACACACACACACACACACACACATACATACATATACAGGCACACACTCCTGCATCTGTGTGTCTTGGATTGGTATGTCTCTGTCTGGGTAAGCTCAAACATTACGTCAGTCACACGCGCGCACTGAGTCTCCATCCACAGATAGAAACACACTGATACACAAGACCACGCACGCACGCGCACACAGACACACAGGCTTTCCACTGCTAGAGAATCGGACGTTTCCTGTGAGCGCCTGGCCCGATGGGAAAAATGTCTGGACAAACCAAAGATGCACACATCCAGCATACACACACGTACACATACACACACACACACACACACACACAACGGAACATTTTCAACCCACAATGTTGACTTTATATTCCTTTCCAAAGCCTCTATCTGCGTGTTGGCCAAGTGAAGCAGCAATCGGGAAGCAATGCTTGGAGAGTTCTGGGCCTCTGTGATGGCAACACACACACACACACCAATATATTTTCTGCACGTGCAAATACAGCTCTTATAACTAACAGATAAAGCAAATAACTAAATGCCTCGAAAGAAATCCTTCAGGATGACTTAGTGCAGCAGGTTCATGAGGAACTGGTTAACTGCTGCTGATGCATTACAGGACAGTTACATGATCCAGTATCCACTCACTATTTTTGGGTCAAAGAAAAACATTTAATGACATACAAAGCAAATGATCTGTAATAGCACTCAATGACGGCATAAACATGCACGTTTCTTTTTTTCTGGAGACAAAGCAATCCAAAACTTACAAAATTCTATAGTATATGTTGCTGATTTAGTTTAGTTTTGACCTGCAGTGAGTTTTCTAAACTAATGTAATGTCCTTTGTGTGTTACACATTGCCCTTTTTCTTTAACACAGTGCTAAGATCAGTCGCGGCTCTTTTAGCGCGCTGCCTCTTTCATCACATTCACGCTGCTAAAGCTGAATGCTGTCAAAGCCGTCCATTCTTAAAAGCATGTGAGAATTTTAATGTCCTTAGATCTCTTCGAAGCCCTTTGCTCCACATCCATAAATATATAGTCTAAGGGAAGTTGTTGGCTTATAGTAAAATATTACCGGAATATTCATTCCGAATGTATTTAAAATAAAAAAGCAAGATGCACTAGTTTTGTCTTCTCATGTAGGAAATGCTGCCATTTTAAAGCTGTTCTAAGATAAATCGCCACTGCTTTAATCCTATTAATTACATCCATGTACATGTATGTTAAAATACATGACAAATAATCAGAGCATCGTGTGCATGTAAACGTAGTGTGTATGTGTCTTCGAGAAAGAGAGACAGACACAAAGAGAGGAGAGAGAGAGAGTGAAGGTTCTCACAGCTAGGTGAAATCAGCCGCTAAAGAAAAGAGGACAACTTGTGTGTGTGAAGCACTAAAAAGCCCAAAAGCCATGTTGTAGAACAAACGCCATACCCCCCACTGTTCTATTCCACCAACCTCCAACACACACATGCACACACGCACACACACAGACACCAAAGTAAATCCAACTGTCAGCCGTAAAGTTTTCAACTATAGCAAGTGATCTTTCACCCCTTTTCTCTGCCTCTTTGCCTCCTCCTCCATTTATGCAAATTAGTTCCTTGTCTCTCCTTCTGTCCATCCACCTTTCCTTCCTTCCTTCCTTCCTTCCTTCCATCTTCCCCTCCTTTTTGCTATCTCCTGTTATTATTATTATTTT
>VXCM01000713.1:150916-218416 GCA_014773175.1 Lucifuga dentata
CCCCCCCCCCCACAAAAGTCTCAAAGACCCCCAGATGTGTGCCCCCTTCATTTCCATTTTTACAAAATATAGCAAACCTCCCTCCCTCCATCATCCATCTATCCAAACATTCACTTCTTCAAACACATACACAGAAGATACTTCCAAAACACACTATTACACATAAGTGCACACACACGCGCACGCGCACACACACACTTATCAGCTATTTTGCTTTTTGACATGAGGAAACAAGCTGACCATGACAAATATCACTTATCTGATGCTTTAAATCTCTCTGAAAGGGGAAGTCTACTTGTGGCATTTCACTGATAGCAGACTGTGATTTAAAAGTCCAGCACTCCCCTTTAAAACATGCTGACCTTCAAAAACATTATTTATCCAGAAGAAGATGCTGATGGTAACAAATCATGAATCTTGGTGGACTTTAAGTGCTTGTTCAGGACTTAAAGGTGAGTCTTATGAAGATTCTCACTCTGTGCTGCTAAGCTAGCAGCTACAACCTGGTTTTTGCTGCATTACCTTACACAGTAGCCTGCACTCATGATGCTCAAACAGCTTCGATGTGGCAATGACAGAGAGACTTCCCTTTTCAAACCAAAATTGTGCTGATAATCCCAAAAACAATTTACGTCAGTGTTCTTTAAAGGTTGGCCTGAGTAAAGACCCAAAAGAGGGTCATGAGTTGAGATTAGAAAGATTAGTGTGGGCTGCAAAATTAATGAATGCAAAATGTTCCCAGCTCAATGTAATGCAGACTGAGTCGGGGAGGCTATGTGGGCTAGTAGGTTAATGGTCAGTAAGACATTATCAGCTAGCAATGTAAGGTCAACTAAATATGAGACACTAGTGGTGAAGCTGCTACTGATCCTTCAATTGTTCAGCAGGAAATGAATAAAATGCTACACAGGTGTGAGATGCATTTCTTTACTGGTGCAGGGACAGGCGTACTCTAACTTTTTTATTTTAGGTACACATGGATTTTACACAGGGTCAGAGGTCCGGAGCAATGCTAACACACTGAAATAAATAAAAATAACATAAGACAAACTTCATATATTCAACAGCTCAGCATATAACTTTGCCTCAACTGCTTCATCCAAACTCCTTAACTTCTGCATCCAAAGTTTCAGGAAACTCTGAGCGAGACTTCAGTTGCTCTCTTGCTGTGTCACAGATTTGACAAGCTGTTTGTGGCTTCATATAAAGATTTCAACTCCTCAGTTGAAATCTTTGAAATCTTTTCATTTCGCTATCCTCGCCTCAGTGTTCTGTGGATATTGCTATGCGTCCTTATGATGACCGCTGGACTTAGGAAGAACAAACGTGTATTTTTCTGCCCATTCCTTTTTGAATTCTCTCGATCAACTTTCCTTTTCTTTGCCAGTGCTAATTTTGAGAGCGATATCTCCCAGCTGGCATTAGCTTCTTGTGACTGGACCAGAGTGAATGCACACAGAAACGGGTGACACGCATACACACAAGCGACTGTTTCGTCTCGTTTTCTGCAGGACACATGACATTCTGTAAGCAGGATTGGGCATACCATAAATTCTCTATCAAAAGCCGGTATNTGCAGGACACATGACATTCTGTAAGCAGGATTGGGCATACCATAAATTCTCTATCAAAAGCCGGTATCTTATAATAGCCGGAGGTGGAGTCAGCAGGACGAAATAATAGCCAGTTTTATATAAAGGCCAGGATTGGTGTATGTCTTTTACTGGCCCAGGAAACTATTAGTGTAATCTGCTGCTACCACCAGATGACAGCAGCTGTTTGGGGTACCAAACCACTTAAAACCCTTAAAAACCTCTCCAGTCTTCGTCCCTCCAGCCAGAAAGCATGACCGGGCTCAATGTGACACAAAGCCATAAATGTGGAGTCTGCTGTCATAACAAACTGGTAAAAGTGGATGAAAATGAACCTTTATAAAAGCTGCCTGGAGGCATGTTCACACTGACATCTTCTCCCNAAAAGTGGATGAAAATGAACCTTTATAAAAGCTGCCTGGAGGCATGTTCACACTGACATCTTCTCCCTTGTGGTGGTGTGTTTTTTATGCAGTTAAGGGTTTGTCCATCTGCAAAACTAGAAATAAAGGCCTGTCTCTTATAACAGCCTGTCTCCAGTATCGACTGGGTTCTCTCTGCTGTTGAGGTAAATAAAGCCCCGGCCACAAATAGAGCATTTATAGTAAATACATGTGCACATTCAATCACACTAGGAACATGGCAAACACAAGGAAATATACATGACACATGGTCTGGTTTGGACTGATCTGCAGTGCTGTCCGGACTTTGACAAGCTACAATATATCGCAAAACAAAAAGATCTTGCTATGTTGATCGAAACTCAGAATTACTCATAACATGAAGCAATGTTGAGAGAAACAAATCTGTAATGAAATAAAGACTGCAAAAAAAACAACAATAACAACAATGAAAGAGGCTGTTACTGGCATAGCAGGAAGTGGCATGACATAATGAAAGCTAGTACACTATCAACAGATACTCCGATAGCATTGGTATGAGAAACTCAGCGATGTCTTTGCTGGCGACATTAAAAAACAGTACGGTGCCTCAAGAAGAACCATCACCAGAAGATAAGTTGTGTGTTTGCGCTGTTGAAGTGGTTGTCTCAATGTATACATCACTGGATCTCATTTTCATAATCTTCATGAGCAAGAAACTCAATGAAGGACCGTGTAGACCCTATTCCGAATAGTTCCGGGTAGAATAACTCCTAATTTTGTTCAAAATTTTGGCCCGATGTGCATTATGAAAACTGAAAAGCCAAACTGGGCTTAAAGGTCTCAGCTTATTACCCACCCAAAGTCAACTGTTTAATTTCTGCATTATTTACCGAACACACACTAAAGTCCTTGTACCAGGAGCCAATGCCGCACCTTTAAATATGTTGATTCAGCACTCCAAACTGCTCTGAACAGAAGATGAATTCCTGCTTCTTTCAATGTTTATGTGTTTTGAAGTCGCTCATCAGCTCAAACCATCAGCAAGGCAATACCCTCTAAACCCTAAAGCTGCTACTGCAGGATTGTTTAACACTATGTCGAAAACTCAAGCCCAACCCACTGAGAACAGGTGAGACAGTCGGCTGTATCTAAGTGCAGGTCACGCAATTAGTCAGGATCCTTCAGGGTTGGGCGGAAAATGTCAAGCTGGACCAGAGGCAAGCAGCAAGTCTTTCTACTGCAGTCTGCCATGACAAACTTAGCCAGACGTAAATTAAAGTTACTAGATCCCTATTTAATCCTTATTTTAATATTCTTACGATAGTACAAATACACACACAACATTAATAATAAAACATGTTGGCAGCCAGACGCATACATAAAACACATACAAAATATCAGGAAGGGCTAGAGTGGCCATTCACTTTAATGAAAAAAAGGCCATACGCGTTAGTCATTTAAATCATAGTTTTAATTTGACGGGACGCCATAAAAAGTCTGCCCCTTATTACACACGCACACACACAACGCGCACAGCGAGAGAAAGGAACACTCACACTGACAGACACATGTATGCATACACACAGAGTGAGGACAAAGACTACTTTGAAAAGTTACTCAGCTGCCAGATGTTTTAGCCAGACCCCAGACTACAATACTAATGGGGCTGTATGCACGCGCGTGTGAGAGAGAGAGAGAGAGAGAGAACTAATGGTTTGGTTTTAAAAGCAATAAAAATGAGTCCCTTTCCTCAGCAGGTATATAAGCTAGTTACGACACAAAATGTATGCTTACAGAAATGAGACAAAGTGCTTCATATTTCATACTCTCTCACATGTGTGGATATATATACACACACATAAACACATACGCGCGCAATGCATATCCACATATAAAAAGTACAATTATATAAAGGATTGTTAAAAAACATGCCATGTTGACAATCCCAAGACATACAGGAAAACGTGTCTTTGGAATAGAAAGGTTGTCATGTCTAAGCCTGAGAGATCATGCAAACAAATGTTTGTCTTCACATCTGACTCAAACAGAAGTTAATGGCAAGTGATTTGTCAGTTGTACCAGCATCATCAAGCATAACCCCATACAGTCTATCTCATCTATCTTCTACTACAGTAAAAACTCCAGCTTTCTCATAAAGTTGAGTAAAGTTTAATATGACGCAGCAGAAATGTCACAGACTATGAGCTAGAGATAAAGTGATGAAGAACAACATGGAGAAAGAGGCAGAAGCAAAGAAAGGGAAAAAAATGAAGCAGAGACAGAAAGTGAGCAATTCGTCAGAAAAGCAATCAGTGTGTTTGCATGTCAGGTTCCTGGGTTGACTGTTGCCACAGACAGATCAGCTTCATTTTAGAAACAATTAGCGAGTTAAATTAGTCATGATGAGAAATGAATAAGACATATGTGGCCTGAAACAAAGATGCTTTGTGCTGACAGACTAATAAAGTAATTGACAGCTGACTGACATGAGTGGACTGAGTGGAAATGACTCTCCTCCAGTACTGAAAGCACAACCACCTGGTGGGATTTTCTGTTAAAAAAGAGACAGAAATTTATACTGTTAACATTAACAATATAACTGAAAATACATCATTCATACAAGCTTTTCCTTCATTTTTAACTTTCAACATGAACTTTTTGGAGGTACAGCAATGGTGATTTTGCTGCAAAATTAAACTGAGGATGTAATGCAGGTTACCTCCGTTTCTGCTGAGACAAACAAAACTGCTCTCATCACACAGTAAAATCTCGTGTTCTGTTTACTGTGATTTATTCTTTTATTTAAATAAATAAATATAAATTTTCATCAATAAAATGATAGCGGCATGATTTTTTTTTGATGCGCCAAATTTGGTGTTGATATAATAAAAATGTATTCTTAAACTTGACAAGGAAAATACTCGATGGTACAATTTGCTACGACTACACAAACATGAGGATGAGTGCATTCATGGCAGGCTCATGTGGCACATGCATAAAATCAAATCAACCAACTGCGTCCTCACTTTTGAAGCGAGTCAAATTTTGCCCCAAAACTGCTACTTCTGCTCGAGAAAAATCTCACTGAATTAAGCAGAAAGTACTTGACAAGAAAGCGCTCGGTGCTCTCTCCATCTGCGTGTTGCACAACCTTTTCAGCTCGACACAAAGACGCTCACAACATAAATCACATTCAAATTCATGCCACTTAAGCCACTGTCACATTTTCCACAGCTAATTTTGCTGTCAGTCTGCAGGCTACAGCGAGAAAACTGAAAGACATTACAGATGGAGCTGTGCTCAAGGGATCACTGGAGTAAATTATACAAATGTACTCATAACACCACAAGTCTGAATCCATTTCACAGCTTTTTACCGCATGTGGCTCTCTCTCTCTCTCTCTCTCTGTCTGTCTGTCGATGTACCACAAAATAAATAGATTTCCATAAACTACGCTGGCTTTTGAATGTATCTATTCAGCATTAGGTCTTTTTTCATCATCAAGGCTTAGGTCTTCATCATCAGGGCCTGACCTATTTTATAAAGGAACACACCAGGATCACAAAGCGCTATAGTCCATTTGTTTCTGTCTAAATCTACTTTTTGTATGTGTGTGTGTGTGTGTGTGTGACAAAGCCTTTAAAAAGCCATATTTTGAGAGATTATATGCAGAGGTTTCCATATCTCTCTGTTGGTATCAGATGACTGGCAGTAAGCAATCTTAACGGAATATGTGCACTGATAAGTAAACAATACACACAAGCTCAGTGAAACCAAAGTAAAAAAAAAAAAAGATCTCTGCCAAAACTACATTTAAACTGCATGTTTACTGGGATGGATTTCCCGGTTTGGACTCTTTTCAAGCCTTTTCAAGTTTTGTGTAGTTTTTTAATGACAGCAAACAGCTTCTTCTGGAGGTAGAAAAACAACTTCTGGTATCCCTACCATTGCACTGAAACCACCAGGAATATTGTTAATAAAAAAAAAANAATGAAATGACACTAATTGTACGTATTTTAAGTAATACATGTCAGCGGAAGCATATCTTGGTGGTGGGTTTTAAACTCTTAATCCTGATATAAACTACTCTCATATCCATGAAAATACAATGAGAAGTGTAGATACGAGGTCCTGATCTGACAGCTGGGATTTCCGTCTGCTCCTCTAACTGGCCGACAACCTCATAAAATCCTGCCGCTATTGAAAAAAAAAAGCAACACTGGAGCTCATTCAAACGCATTATGCAAAGATTAAAAATTTATTTTAAAAGGCCATTTAACCAATGAGTCACCTAAAAGCGCTTGATTCACTCCTCATTTAATGACTTTTGTAGCAGGTTTTTCTCTATTGATATTGTAATTGAACTGCACCTTCTGATGTGGACCTCCTTGATAGATGACTTATCACAATATGACCCATGATGCCAGTAGACAACATAAATCCATATTACTTTGAACTTTAAATGCACCATACCAGTAAACAGACCTAAGCTGCTGAAATACAGTCTCTGGACCAAAATCCTGAATTCTTTCTATCAGCCACAGCTTTATATTCCACAGGTAATAAAAACAACCCAGAGCTTCCAAACATTTGCTGTTCACATCTGCGACATCTGTGACACAAAGCCTGCAATAAAAACTGCTATATAGTAAGTGTGACAGAATGATATCCCCTTGGAAAAAATTCTTTCACTGTGTTTCACACCAAGCCAAAATGGAATATTTTGGGTCCACAGAGATTATGAGCCACATAAATAATCTGTAATTCCAAGCAGTCAAAATGCTGAGAACCAAGCAGCAAATTAGCAACAATAAACAAAAGGTTGATGAGTTTGTTGCTCATGCGTACATTGACATTTGTGGGGATTGAACGAGACCTTTTGCTTACGGGACAGTCTGTATAACCATGGAGCGATGCTGCTGTCTGCGTCATCGTTTTCATGTGGTATAGATGCAGAAATTCTCTCTACCACTCCATCACTCTCCACTGCGCACCGACATCAGGATTATTTACTTGTACAACAAAGGAGGAGAAATTGTCCTGTATTTGGGATTCATCTGTCCCAAAAAGCTAAAAACCTCGAGAAAAAAAAAAAAAAAANAAAAAAAAAAAAAAAAGAGAATCAATTCACCCTAAACCAAGACCATGTGCTCGTTATCTGAAGCAGGCCATCTAAAAGACAGACTTAAAAGTCTAAAAAAGACCAAAAGACATTAGAGGCAAACGCAAGCCTAAACAAGGCTGCACTAACCACAGACAGAGAGCGGATGACATTTTGGGCATTTAGCAGACGCTCTTTTCCAGCCTGACTTCCAGTAACTGCAACAGGAGAATAAATTTAAAATCCCTGTATCACAAATGCTATGAGCAGCTAATATAAAGCAATGAAAAGGCCAAAACTATGTGCCCCGACAGTAAAAAAGGTTAAAAAATATGTATGTCCTTGAGATGTGTGAAAAATAAGAGAGGTGATAATAAAGAAGTGTAAGCTGCAGAACTATGAGCCAAGCCAGCCAGAAGCTGTGCAATAAGCTCTTTTTTCTTTAAATGCACCATCTGTGACAAATGGATGTTTTCCTTTATCGGCGGGCTGAGATGAATAAAGGCTGATTGCTGTAATAGATGCTATCTTTGCTCACTTATTGGAAACATTAAGAGTTAGGACAGAGGTAGGACAGTTCACTTTCATAAATAAATGGCATCTCCATTAGAACTGAACAGGGGTTGTGTGTTTACATAAATAAAAAAATCTTAAAGCAAAAAATAATCCCATTCCTTGTGATCTTCTTATGGTTAAACATCAGATCTGCTTTATTAATAAGACTGAGTGAGGATTTAGTTGAGGTACAAACAAAAGTTGAGGTAAAAGTCTGCAGTGATAACTTCAAGTTTTACATAGAAATTAGTGTTTTCCTCATTTTTCACAACACATTTGTTACTGTATATCAACACTTATTTGATGAATGTTTTGAGAAAAAAATGTTGCAAAACAGTAAAATCTTAGTATAATATGCTGCTTAAGTCACTTTATCACTCCAGGTGTTCCTAAACTGTCTAAAAAATATGGAATAATGAGCTCAGCTACTTTAAGGAAGCAGTTCACAAAAGTAAATCACAAAAGCAACCGTTTTTCACATCACCAAAATAAGTGATGGAGTACAACAGGGATAAGAGATTAAACGAGCATGTTAATATGCCAAATACCCACAGAGTTCCTGTTTATAACACTGCAACAACAAGAGAATAAGAAGTGAAGTTACTCCTAGCGCAAGTTAGGATGTACAAAACACCAGAGATCCAATCGAACAAGTTAAAATGAGACAACGTCAATCCAGACACAAGGAAAGAGACATTACTACATACATTCTCCTCAATACTGAAGGTCATTATGAAACTTGAGGGCAAAACAACAAAATTCTATACCTCCTCCAAACATGCACCTGATCATACATGTTACGGGTTTAACATGACACTAACAGTAGCTTGACAGGACATGAGTCAGAACTTGTAATTTTCAGAGACATTTGCTACTGAAGTTTGACAAGCTTTTTTATTTTATCATCTAGCACTGGTAAGATTTTTGATCATTTATTGTCTCCTTAACTCCTTCACGTCTTGGTTCTGCTATTTCTAATGTCTGCGTTCTGATCTTTATATTATACATTTCAACTCAAACTTCAGCGCTGTAATTATTTTTTTCTTTCCGTTTATTTCAAATTGCAGACAAATCTCTCTTTTCAAATACAATATTGTTTTGACAGCACAATATGAATAAAAGTGTTCTATCTATGTTGGTAAAACTATGACAGCTATCAATACCTGATTTGAAAAGATTTACAATGCATTTAAAGCATTTCCATGCCTCTTCCTTTTCAACCCCTTTTTTTATGATCAGGATTCTTTGAGGCAGTGGAGTCAATCTCATGTTTTTTTTTTGTTTTTAGAGGTTTTTTTTTTTTTTTACCCTTAAAGCCATTTGAATTTCTGTAAAGTCACCTTTAAACTCCATCTGAAATGGGCCTACATCTCCTGGAACACAACACCACTATCAAACTACCACAGTCAAATTCATGGCAGCCCACAAAATCACTACAGTTGTTCCTCGTGTCTTACAGAACATCAAACCATCAATAAAATACAGAAGATACATTCCAGCTAGTTGAACAGGACATTTCTGACTTCCTTCACTGCATGTGTTCTCTCTCTCTCTCTCTCTCTCTCTCTGTCTCCGTCTCCATCTCCCTCTTTCTCTCTATCCAAACTTTCTCTCTTCCCATTTCCACCACAGAAACTTCACATATTGCAGCCATATGAGTAAGCCATAGTGCTCTCCACAACACACACACACACACACACACACACATAAGGAAAAGAGTTTTACAAGTAGAGGCTCTCTTTAGGAAGTCGTCAACTGTTTTTGACATTTAATAGCGCCTAGAACAAGGCCATAACATACGATAATATCAAATGTCCTCACCTAGATAGATAAAGACACAGGTCGATCTTCTTGTTTAATGTTTGTACATTCTTTGTAAAAGCATGTCGAATGCATCATATCTGTGAATAAGAGAACATGACATAAATGAAAAATTATTAGGCAGCACAACTATTGATGATTAACAACGGCTACACACAAGCTGCACTACGTCGTTTCAAAGAGTCTGGAAACAAAGCAAAAACATAAAAGGGCAAGGCAGACAGGATTTAGAGGGACAAAAAAAGCAAAGTCAAGTCTATAAATTATCCACTGAATTACATGATGAAGTTGTGAGTTTGAAAAAAAAGCTAATAAAGAGCATTTAAGTGCTACTACAGCTGAGTAATTGTTTGAGAATCTAACTATTCATATCATCAGTATCAGCTTAAATAAAATAAGGAAACTTGACTACAAGGATAGGTATTTATGGAGCTTTTATATATTGTTAACATTACGCGCTGAAGGATCGAAGCTAGAAAGCAGATGTTACAATGCTGTAAGAAAACGTCAGACAGAGCTGAACATGCCAAATAATGTGAATGGATGGTGATTTTTAACAGACAGAAATACATTACTTGTAAAAGCTGAGCAACGTGAATCAACTTTGACTTTACATCCTGAAGTCATCTGTTTAAAAAAACAATGCAAATAACAACTTGTCATACTCCTAAATAATTTAGAAATGTACATGTCTGATTTAGACTGCAGTCTATCCCTCAAATAAAAAAATTTATAAAATTACTAAAACTTCAGTGACTTCATTCGACTTTGACAGCTTTGTGAAGTCATTTGCTTATAAACTAATTTAAAACAACAATCATATTTCTAAATATTATAAACGAACCTATTAAAAGTATTATTCCTGTAAAAATTAGCAAGGTTATTTTCATGGAATGTTCAGACATTCTCAGTATTTACACGCTCCAGATTTAAAGATGTATTACTGCGCTTATGTTGACCTAAAAAGTAAACTAAAGTTTTAAAATCTAATTTGTATTTTTCCAAAAATGATCCAAACTTTGGTCTAAATTGAAAATATTTGCATGTCTTAAACTGTTACCTACTGTTTTTGTCTGAGTGTAGAGAACTTTACGATACTGTACAGTAAAGAAACAATAATTTCCAATAACTTGTAAGGATCTATACAAACTTTTCAGGGCTATACTTAAAGTTAGGTGACAGAAATGTACAATTTAATCTGCAGAATTATCATAGGGCAAAATATTTAAAGCTTGACTTTGAAATGAGGGCAAGCTTAAGTTGTAGATAGATCATCTTTTAAAACAGCAACAATTGCCAAAATTGTGAAAGTTTGAGGTTATCACGGGACAAAATTAACACAACAAAAGGTGTCAGACTTTAAAGCCAACAAGTGTGGGGTCGCAATGAAAGTTTCACAGGCCTGCTTTGTTCCAGAAAACTTTCTGAGGTTATCTGCTGAATAAAAGTGGATCCATCCAGAGTTAAGCAGCAGTTTGGAGGCCAGATTTGGAGAACTGTGGAGGACTATGTAAAAAGCTTCCTAGCAGTGTGTGGCTCATTGTGCTGCCTTCACATACTCTGCTCTCCCCACAGAGTTGTCATGCCTACCCAGCTCCCTTATCTCAAAGGAACATCACAGTTCCTTACGACAGGGGGGAGAAAGAAGAGGAAAACTTTTTCAAACTTGAGTGGAAACGCAATTCAGCCTTCCCGGCATCACCCATTAAAAGCAACAACAACAAATAAATCGGGCTGATGGCTGATCTGATAGGGAGTTGTTTTTCTGATTGTTTGTGGATCTTTGCGACATCCACCACGCGCCCTCCACCTTCCTAACAATGAAAGAGGTGCAAAAACAGCGCCATATCCGCACTAAAACCGCTTTTTTAAACACCGTCTCGCTGACATAAAGTTATATTTCCTCTCCCTTCCTGTCAAAGAAACTGAACACATCTCAACTCTCTTCACCTTTCAGCCTAAACCCATTTCGTGCGTCATTCAAAGGACCAAGAAATCTGAACTTGGGTATCAAGTTTGCAGCTAGTGAGGAAAAGTTATCAATGAAAATAGGAAGAAAAAAAAAAGTAGTCGAAAAAGACCTACTTCAGAGAGTCAAATTCACTCCAAGTCGCTGGTTTCGAGCTACTTGTGAGCCAGTCGGGATGCCGCGATCGCAAAATTAAGCTAAATAAATATATAACTCAAACAAGAAACAAAACTTAAAGACAAACACAAACCTACTTGCAGCGACAGCCACTCCACGTCCTCTTGGTGCTGCCTTCAAACGCAGTCTTAATCAAAGCGGTAGCCGTCCCCAGTAGCCCCCCAATTTGTATTAGTGTTGCGTTTGGGTGTCCTAAGCTAAATGTAAATTGCCATGTGAATTGAAAGCGGTGCTGCTCTCTTTTCCTCTCTCTCTCATTCAGCAGATCCCTCTCTCCTTACCGACGCTGCTCAGGCCGTTAGTTACATAAGACGCAAACCGACTGCTGCCCGTCGTAAAACTACTAACAGCTAACCGAGCGATATTTTGATTTTCCTAAACGCGCCGATCATAGCTCCAACTCTTCTCATTCTCCCACTTGTCCCACAGCATGCTTTTCTCCCACCCTGCATCGCCGTTGATTTTTTTTTTTTTTTTTTTTTTTTGCCATTTACAGCTCCACTTCACCAACTACATTCGGGCTGAATGCAAGGTCGTGCATTTTGTGTTAGTAGTGTTTCCTTTAGTTCTGCTTACCTGTTGATCAAAATAAGCATTAGCCTCTTTTCTCTGTGTGTGTCTCTTTCTGCAGCCTGTTAAGATGGTGGCTTGCTGGCTGGCTCGTCTCTTTGTGGGGTTTTTGTTTGTTGATGATGTCGGATCGGGGTGACTGTGTCTTGGCTGTCTCTTTTTCTTTGGTCTGAGAGGGAAAGAGAGATAGTTAAGGCTTCACGGTTACACAGCAAACTAGGCGAATACCGACTGATTAGTGAGTGTTTGGCTCTGGATTACGATATTCCTTTGTTATAGTTTGTTATATTTAGCCGCCCAAAGCCAGGAAATGCTGGCCACAGCAAAACAAAGCAGACCAGCTCGGTATCTGTTATTTTTTTATTTTTTATTTTTTTCAGACTAGTGTTATCGCTTTGCTGTGACAGGACCTCTCTGCCTGCCTGTCTGTGGGCTGTGGGCATTACGTCAGAGGAGGAAGACACAGCAGCGCTATTAATA
This sequence comes from Lucifuga dentata, assembly GCA_014773175.1. Lineage (NCBI taxonomy): Eukaryota > Metazoa > Chordata > Actinopteri > Ophidiiformes > Bythitidae > Lucifuga > Lucifuga dentata. The sequence goes on from VXCM01000713.1 coordinate 163,565, forward strand.
TCAAGAAGCCACGAAGACTGACTCTTAAAGTGACACACACTTCAATCTGACTGATAACGACACAGTTCTAATCAACAAAATCAAGATTCAAATCAAAGTAACCCTTCAAGTGACACACGCTCTAATCTGAACCACAGTTAGGATCAACAAAATCAAGATTAAATTCAAGGAGACTGACTCTTAAAGTGACACACAAAGTTTAATATGATTGATAACTACAGAGTTCTAATCAGCAAAATCAACAGGGTTAAAGTAAAGAAGACAGACTTTTAAAGTAACACAAATGTTAATGTGACTGACACCATGCAGTAATAATCAATAAAATCAACAACATTAAAATCAAAAAGACAGTCTTTAAAGTGACACAAACTTTAATCTGACTGGCATTACACAGTTATAATCAATAAAATCAACAAGATTAAAATCATGTGTTTTTAAATGTGTTTTTGTGTTTTTAAAGTGACACAAATTTAATCTGATTGATAACTACACAGTTATAATCAAGATTAAAATCATGGAGATTGATTCTTTAGGTGACACTTTAATCTGACTGATATCTACACAGTTATAATCAACAAAATCAGCAAGATTAAAATAAGACAGTTTTTAAAGTGGCACAAACTTTATCTGACTGGTACTACACAGTTATAATCTACAAAATCAACAAGATTAAAATCAAGAAGACAGTTTCTTTAGGTGACACACACTTTAATTTGATAGATAAATTAATAATTTATCCATCACATTTATAATCAACAAAGGCCCCATACTTGAAAGTCATACTGTAATCATAATCATACTGAATATTAAAGGAATCTAAGTCGTGTATAGCCAATCCATACAAAAAAATAATAATTATAATATTATTGGTATGTTGTTTAATTGGCATCACAGAAATATAAATAACAAAAAAAGGTGAATATTTTCCTTTAACCATTTTAAATAGTTTAAACAATGACTTTAATTTTTAAAAATGATTTAAAGGTTGAGTTCAAAAAATGACTTAAAAAAGTAAATATCAGCTTTTTTAAGTTGCATTTTTATTGCAAGATTGATCAAGTGAACATAATTTTTGATCATCGGTAAGGTAAGTTTAGATGGGTTACAACCACCACACATCCCCCCAAAAAACCTGGGTCTGGTCCCAACATATGTTGGAACATGTTTGATTAATAAACAAATTGATTACAAATGGTTCTATACTGGATTCGGTCTTTATTGAACTGGTCTTGCATCAACTTTAACAAGTGATTCACACAAGTAACTTCTGCATTATTAATTACTCCCCTAAATAAGCAGAGCAGACAAGGTAGTAATGGTTTTTTCTATATTATGGGTATTAGTGTATGCTGTAGGCTATGTTCTGGAATAATTTCACAGTCAGGTTCTTTTTTTTTTCTTTTTTTTTAAAGCAAATAAATAACTAAATGCAGGTATCTTAGCCTATTATTCACAAACATGTAAAATGCTAACCAGTCCTTCACAGCCTGAAAATAAAACTCAAAACTCAGGCTGAGGTGTCAAAGTGTGTCCATGCATCTATCTTAAATCAGAACGTCAGGCAATAAAAAAAAAAGAAAAAGAAAAAAAAATTATTTCATCTCAACTAAATCTGATGTGTCTACCCTGTGCACTGAAAAATCAGGAGTAGCAGGAGTCCATACATATTAATATTTATTTTCTGGTATCACTACAGATTTAACCACAGGGCAAATGATAATTTAAATTAAACCTGGGCCAGCATGATCAAAGTCAGTAAATGGATTTAAGACGTCAATTTACCAAGTCAAGGGAAGTTAGCGTATCTACTAGACTATGGATAATCTAACATCTCTGTCAGTCTATCAGTATCAGTGTGTGCTGTTATGACTGAATCAGACTTGAGTTGATAGTATCCTGTTGCAAAGGGATAAGACAGACAGAAGGACTTAACGCATATATTTAGTGTGGGAATCAAGAAATATAAAGATAAATGCAAGCTGAAGGTCTGTGTTAAAGAAATGCTGTTCGATGAATTAGCATTCCATCGAGGTTTATATCTTGGCTGTGATGCAAAAATAATTAAAGATTAGTTTACAAGAACATTATTGGGTGACATAAATAATGAATATGCCTTTGGTAGCTCAGAATAAAAACCAGGGTTTTGGTCTCTCAGCTCTTCTTCAACAGTTCCTCTCTTACCAGTGCAAATCAGTGAAGGAGAGACCATGAACTTTTTAGTTACTTTTTCAAACGCTGCCCTTGAAAAGCCAAAGGTAAGAGTTTTTGCTAACAAAGGTAAGACTACAGCCCCCAGGCATACACACTGCTGGATTCACTACCCTTGAGTGGTGCAGGCTTGGACAAACCACAGAGAAAAAATCCTGCTGAAGAAATGATACAGCCACCTGCTGCAAATCTTGTATATAAATTGATTTCTTTTAAAATTTTCTATTTTCTTGACCTCCTCAACAATTTTCTTCTCTTTGTGACATCAAAATTCATCTCTTGAAGAATATATTTGGATCCCCATGTTGCCTAGTTTCTTGCTGTTATTTGCAAGTAATATCATCCTGTTGCCAAAAAAAAAAAAAAAAAAANAAAAAAAAAAAAAAAAAACTTCATTTTTTTTGTTTCTTATGCCTGACAACACGATACGCTAAAATATAGACCAGCAGTCTTTCTTGTGACTTGTGATGACACTGGTGGATGTCTGTGTCCTTTGTGACAGCTTTAGGCAATGAATTTGAATTACCATTTGCTTCATGTTGTCAAATCTCTCGTTTTCTGTGCCTTCTCACTGCAGCATCTGAAATATGATGCACGATGATGGCGGCGCCCCGTTTGGCTGCGGCAGCACTGGCTCTATCTATATACATGAGGTTTTAATCCGCTTCAAGGTATAGTTGTCACGTCCCCATCTCTCCTCTGTCTGGTTGCTCTCTTTGAGTTGGTAAAGGGGGAATTTTAAGGAGGACAAATTGAAAACTGCTTCCATAATTTTAGGTTACATGTAGTCTGTCCATCGTTTCATAGTTAAAGGGTTATCCATCATGGTTTAGATCATGTCTGCATGTATTTTTACTGTGTGGTTGTAGAGTGCAGACTTTTAAAATGTTTGAAATCGTCGGCAGTAATCTAAAGAATATAAAGAGAAACCACACTAGGAACCTCAGTCATTACAGGTTAAATGGCCAAAATGTAGCTTAAATAGTGCATCAATTAGACCACTGCTTTGCAGAGGTTATAATAATAATAAATAATAATAATAATAATAATAATAATAATAATAATAACATTAAATAAACTAAAGATAAGTTTTCTAAATCCATTTTAAAAAGGGCTGATCCTCTTTTTTCTTGAATGTGTTACTCTGAAGTGTTGGTCAGAGTTCCTGAAGAGAATCTGTCTTAATAACAGTACATATATTTTCAGTTTAAGAAACATGTAGTCTACAGCACTCCTTACAAATATTAATTTATAGCTACTCTGATTAATGCATAGGTGAAAGGGGAGCAAACAAGGGGTAAGGAGCAGAAAGGGTCAACTTTACAGGTTGTACTTGAGCAATGCAGGGCAGAAGCCATCAGACAAGGGGTGATGGTAGCTGAGTGGAACATGAGGTTTGAAAGTGGAAACATGCAAAATAACCGTATGGTGCCTTAAGCTCCACTGTGAGCTGAAATAACATGCTGTTCAGAATCACAAGCAATGAAAAAATAGTTGGCATTTTGCTAATAACAAGGTCAACTGAGAGGAAAATCCTTTGAATCTGCTGTCTGAAAAACAAATAGCAAGAAGTCCTCAGCAGAAGTCCTTAGATCAATGCAATTTTCCTCCTTATTGCCAAGTTTTGGATGTAGCTGACCTTAATCAGAGCACACAAAGAGGACGATGAATAACTGTGTATATACATAAGAACAAACAATCCTAGTAATCAGCAATATGCATAATCCCTGTGAGAACAAGAGTTCATGAGTCAGCATGCAAGAAAAATTCTGTTTCTTTCTACTGTAAGCAGCAAATAATTTTAGTTTTTTTTAGTTTGAATACAAATCCTATATATGCATTGCAAGAGCGAGAGGAATAAAAGGCTCGAATACATCAGTACAAAATCTTGCAACCAAACACAAACAGTATGTGAAAGTCTCTGTGAATTTGCTGCAGGTAGCAGCAGTGGCAGATAAAAGTACTGGTTTCAACAGAGTCTGAGAATATTATGCACAAGTAGAAGATTTAAGTAGATGCTATATCCAGCTGCAACAATTATCTAAAAAAAAAAACAAAAAAAAAAAACATCAAAATCTCCAGGAATAAATACTTCCCAGTCAGTGTTATATAATAAAAGAGGAAGCAGACATTAGCATGTACATCAAATTGCAAACTAAAGGGAGAGGCTGAAAGAAACACACAAATAGCCAGACTGACAGGCATATTTTCTTTTTATTTTCCTATTGACTCCTCACCGGGGTATAAGGAACAAAAAATACACAAACAGACAACCAGCAAACAAAACATAGAAACCAAAACTTTGCACAATCAAATGCACCATATTTTCTCAAATGCACAACTTTTTCTGAATAAACTTAACCAAATTAAACTAAACTTTGACACTTCTTGTGCCCATCAACTCCTTAAATTTATAAATAGTGGGGTTAACTCTACAATACCTTCTAATCAGTTTGTTTCTAACCTCATCAAAAAAAAAGAACAAAATAGTGCAATACAAAAAAGTACAGTACAATACAAAAAAGAACAAACAAGCACATAGTGAAACTCATCTCCTTGGTCACCAGTCAAACAAAAAGGTACATGGTTTGAGTACATTTTCACATACACATCTACACTCTGAAACAGGTAAATTATGACTTCCACACCGATATTTAGACATATAAATTCTTTCAACTGGGCTCAATACAGTAAGATATCTCTCAAAACCAAAATCAACTTTAAACAATCTGTAACAAAAATACTATTTTTTGTATTTTGTTTAAACGCAACTGTAAAGTTTCCATGGACAGACACAAAGTGTTACTATATAACTCATCATGCCATCTCTGTAAATACATATCTTTTATTCTGAGATCAATCATATGCTTTATATACAGTATTCTGGATTAATACTTCCAGCATCAGATAGACAGATGGATACTGTAGATACATGTATGTCTACATGCATGTTTTAAACTTACAGTAGATTCAAATCCTTTTAAGGCAATTAGTCATTAAAAAAAAAAAAAATAACAAACACCATAATCAGATCGAAACTGGCATAAATCGATGTAACAGACCTAGATTATGAGATTCAGTTTACAACTGACATAAATAATCTGCATTTCCTCACCTGGCGTGCTTTCTCTTGTATACCGATTCAGCAAGTGGAGCAAACAGAGAATAGTATGCATGTCAACGTACTGATAGTCAGAAAAAAAAAAATTCTAATTTGTTTAAAGGCCTGATTTAATATCTATTATCAATAACCCTCAGTCATTTTATTTATAACATATGATGCTTCATTATCATATTTGGTTTTCGAGCCTTATCTTGTTTCTCTTAAAAGCCTGTCCATGTGGCATGTACAAGTAACCAGTATGAATAAAGACTGTGTCTGTGTTTCTGTCCATCCATCTGTCTTGATTTTCTTTCCACACACAGTTTGTCTCAGCAGCTTGTTGCACTGCCTATCTGCCCCAACACTGCTGTCTTGTGGACAGAAACTTTGGACTCGAAGTTTCCTTTAACCACTTTATTAACATTTTGGGCATTTTCATCTTTATATCAAAATTTTGAGGGACAGGAAACTGACATTCAACAAACTTCCCAGATTGGACTTAATGATGTAAATGTTGTATTTTAGACGTGTATTTCAAAATACACTCGCTTAAAACATTATAATAAAGACAAGTAATAGTGACTTAAAGCAAAACCGGACAGAAGATATCATCTCAAGGATTTTGTTTGTTTGGAACAACACCCTGTAATATGTCTATGCCTGATTTAAAAGAAACACCTCATCTGCCACTCTCTCTATCTGTGGACTACAATCAGTTCCAAATCTGTGAAAATACCTGTAGATGTGGAAATATTTCAACATAAATCAATGAACAGTACAGTAATAAAATTGCTTTAAGATACAAACTCTTTTAAGTGTCGCAGAGTGAAATATTCTATTGCATTTGCATAAACCAAAGGCTAAATTGCCATCCTGAACAATTAGTTGAGTCACGAAGGAGCATGGCAAGTATTTTATTACCCACCACCATCAGGTATATTAATCCTGTCCAAATGGAGCTTATGTTGAGATTACATCACCTCTGAACACAGAGCCTGAGCGAAAGATAGCCTTTACTGAAACTGATACGCTTTATCGGTTTCTTCCAAACTTCTAGGAGAGATTTTTTCCCCCCTCCCTGAGGCCATCAGATGTGTCCATCGCTGCTGATGAACGTCCACTGTGAACTTTAGAAGAGGCTTTTCCTGGGAAACTTATCGCTATTCATTGGGAGCAAACCCTGAGGTGAAGGTGGCTACCGATTAGATGACTGCACCACAGTGGCTGGACAGAAGTGGTTACAGAGGAGGCGAATATTGCCTGTGAGGTTGATACATAGTTCCCCAGATGGAGGATTCAAAAGAATTCATTACTGATGCAGGACTACTAAGACATATAGAAAAGGTTTTCTCAAATGATAGCACCAACCTTTCACTGAGAGCAAACACAGCACTAAAACCAGCTTTTATTGAGACTAACTGACCTTTTGCATGATGCTTTACAATATGATGGCATTATGGTGGTATCAGTGCAATAGTTTCAACCATTGGGCTGTGGCCCCTTGGCAAATTGACCACCATTAAAGGACAATTGTGTAAAAGACTTCTGTGAGAAATATGATAGTTACACACCATAACCCAGCACTATGACAACAGACAGAGCCCTCAAATGAGTTACCATTTCATTTTTTTCTTTTACTGGCACCAAAACCTTTGATGATGAGCTCCTATAACCAATCAGAACAGCCCTGATTGGTTGATTGAGCTTGTACTTATTTGGTGTGCATGTAAATACATGCATGTTTCTGTGTACAGAGGTGCAGAAATGAGTTATTTAGCCAATGCAGACATACTGAGGGTGATGCCTGTAATCAAACAAGGCTGTCTCTACTAGTCAGGTAGATCTGGAGCTGCAGAGGAATATTACCACTAACTGAAAGGCTTTTCACAGAATCACAGAAAGATATTCATGTAGCATACATAAGAAACATTTGGATTACCTTCCTGAGGTCAGCATGACATGTAGCAAATGGAAGTGGCCAACAGAGTTGATCCATCTGTGCAGCAGGAGGTTGAGTTCCTAAAAAAAATTGATTGAGTTCATAGTGAGACCATTTCCCAAATGGAATTGACTATCCTCCCTGAGGTTAACCTAATGAGCCTGCCTCCTCTCAATATGGCTTCTGTCAGTAAGTGGGTGTTATAAGAGGTTGGTGTAATGTTAGACCATGAGACTTTTAAGTTTGCACAGTGTGATGCCATTTGTTTCAGCTGATGAATCCACTCACATCCTAAAAGTGGACCTATTTAGAACGGTGATCAAACTACTATCATACTATTACAGCCTAGCCACTTAGTTGCAATTCAACAGTCAGCATGTTGTCAGCACTAAGTTTTCATGGAGATGGTACAAAACACACTCGAAATCACAGCCTCCTAACTTAGTGACAAATATTATATGATTTGATAGATGATGTGTCACTCTCATACTAAGGTAGAACTGTATGACTGCCTTGCTATGAATCATGCCAGAAGCATCAGGAACTTTTGGCAAAATCATGAGCTGACTCATTTTGATTTTCCAAAAAGCAGCTTCAATAGATGAAGGCATAGCCTTTGCAGTGCCGCTCCCAATGTGGATAAGCCCAATAAGTCAAACGATTATCAAATTTGAATGGAAATAACTATAAAGGACTACACTAGTATATGGCATTTTACAGTCTTTCATGCATCTTGATCCGTCAAGAAACAAAAAGTACAGAAAAGCTAAGACAACAGGAATAAAAATATATATTCCAAAATATGCTGAACTGATGCAATGGTGCCAATTCCATGCCTAGCAGTAGTCCACCAGAGACCCACGGACCACAGTTCACAGATGCTGATAAGAAGAACAACATGTATTCTTAGTAGGTTATCCCAGGGAAAGTGGCAGAGGTCAGGTATGAGAGAGATATTCTATTCTGTTCCCACAGCTTGGTCAAGGCTGCCACAGCACCACTCAGTTAGTGTATCTTGGTTCACATATGTCAGTGAGTGAGTGACAGAGAATGAGGATGAACCTGTTTCACAGTCATTAGTGCTGATGTTGATTCACCTGTTTCTTTATGTTGAACACCTCATTAAAGTTGGTTGATTTCAAAGTGCAACAACTGAGCAGCATTTATTTATTTATCTATTTATGTCCCAGGCAGTGACGTTAGCATGAGTCATGTGAAGGAATACACAGCCTCTGCCAAGATGTGCATGCACATGATGAACATATAAATTAAGTCATGCCTTTTGTTTGGTTCTAATGGACTTTTGTTGTGCACTATACCTTATTTTATGTTTGGAGAAATAAGAATACTCAGTATACAAATATTTGCCAAGTCATTAAATATTAAGGAATTGTTGAGTATAAAATGTGAAGCAATAATTAGCACCACTGACATTGATTAAATGTGCAATATAAACAGTTATTATAATTACAGGCCATAAAATGTTTGGAAAGTATCTTTATGTGCACACTGTCTCCTCACACATACACAGTTTCATCGAACACACAGGTCAGTGGCATTAAAAATCCAGCCCTGCTAGAGGACACAGTATGTGCCAAAACATCATTCAAAATTGCTTCTTTTAACAAACACCATGTGCATCCACTGCTGCGATGTTTCGGGTGACTTTGATCACTGAGGAGTGTAGTCTTTTGAATGATAATACACTCAGCGAGCACACAGTGGGTACCCCTCTCGTAAATTCTGATAACATGTGTCCTTTACGCTACATTTTGTGTGTATCCATGGCGGTGAGAATGTCTCAGGTGTTGGTTCACCACTTTTTGGAGAAGTTTGATTTTTGAGAAAATCAACTAAACTATCCATGTAATTTAGAAAATCAACATGTCAAAAATGCGTGGACAAAATACTTGAAATTACACAAGTTAAATATACAATATGGCCACTCTTTTAGGATAGTCTAAATTCCTGCACTTTAATGATGTTTCAGTCTGGTGATGTTGGAAGGTTGTGAATGGCGTCTGACTTTAAAACTGCTGTGCTGATGGGAGTTTTCTGATCTTGGAATACACAAACATTTTGAAGAAATAGTGTTTGCACCACAGGGTGCATCTAATCCTGCAAAATAGCCTCACACTCTTTGGTTATTATGACCATACAGAGCATTCACAGCCTCCAATGAGTCCCGTGAGAGGTTTGCTCATACTGTCACAGATTTACGATTATGCCAAGCAGTTTGCAGCACATACTATTGAGTTGGGACATCTTTTTTGCACTAAAAACTAAATCCACCCAGATACGGGTGAAACAATCATGAGACAGTAATGTTTTTTCCATTGCTCAGGGATACACATTCTGTTTTTCATGCATGGCCTTTGGATATATGTGGTTTCTCTAAGTGTGTTCTGTTCATGTTGAAAGATGTTGATTGTGTGTGCTTGCCAGCGACAGCACACATCCTAAAATGCTGCATACTTATTAAATAATTCAATAGTATCTGAGGTTGTTGTTTTATGTTGTGAATTATACTCTTAAATATGTTGCAGTGAGCAGCAAATGCTATGGAACCTCTTTGTGGGTGGTACACCAGCACCTCACATGTTTTTCAGCACAGCATTCTTCTCTTCCTGTTGCCACATTTTGAATTATTTCTCTGTTTTTGTGACTTCTCCACCTGCATGTCCAGCACAGTCTGTTGTTTATACGTTGTGGGCCGAACTCAACTGAAGACTGAAGTTGAGAATCCCAATTACTTATCTACAGTTGCTCACCCTGAAAGCTGTAATTGGTAAGTAGTAAATGTGGATGCCTGTTTTATCATCCTGATAACTTCTGAAATAACATGTTGTATTTATGTGGTGGTTTTTTCTTTCTTTCTTTCTTTTTTTTTTTTTTTATTTTTTTTTTTTTTTTTTTTTTTTTTTTTTTTTTTTTTTTTTTTNTTGAAAAAGGTAAGTAAATATAACTATTAGCCTTAAGTTATGTTTACTTTATGTCTACTTGAACTTAAGACTAATAGTTATATTTACTTACCTTTTTCAAGACAATCGGTTTCCTGGATTTTTAAAAGTAAGATCAACTTGTCACATTTTACAGTGTATGCATATATTCTTGATGAACGAAGATAGGCCACAAAGACTTAGCTGTAGGTCTTCAAATCATCATGTATGCATATGATTATCATGAGCTGAGCTCTTCATGACAAATTCATAGAAACACACAATATTTCAGTTGGTGGGCTGTCATAACAACTGTTTGGTCAAGTTTTGATGCATCACTGTAATTGGAAATGGCTTGTTCATGAGTAGGCTGAGAAGTTTCCATCTAAGAAACCAATCTTTTTAAAATGTTTTTGACATTGAAATATTTTAACTTCTTAGGGGCAGATGGAAAACTACTTTCTTACTACTTACTGTAATGTTTATTTTATTATGTTCTTATCCAATTAATGTCCCAAGAGCATGTTACCAGTTCAGTGTGGTTGCAAGTAACTGAAGGTGCAGAGGAATTACTTCAGCAGGGAGAAATGAGAGGCAGAAAATTAATTTTACTTTACCAAGGGGCTGGAGAAAGAAGCCAGGGTTATGATAAAAGTGGTGCTGAGGAATTCCTCGGTACACATTCTCATCAATCCCAGGCAAAACTCAAATCGCTTAAATGTGTAGATTGTAATGTAAGCCTCACACAGTTTGAACCAGACCCAAGTTTTGAATGTCAGTTCCTGAATAACTATTGGTTACTGTTGAAAAAAAAACAGTAAAATACAATTTCATCATTGCATCATGAAGTGCATTTGATACTGTGAAAAATTTGAAATATTAAAATATTAAAATTAAAATACTCTGACATTATTTTCAGCCATGAACTCTGCACACTATAAATGTTCTTCATCCAACAATGCTGAATTAAAAATACAGACAAAAAAAACTTTGTGTTATTATTATGGTATGCTATCTACTGAATAGGATTAGGGCCACTTGAAAAAATAAAAAGAAGAGTTCTGAGATTAAAATCAGAATTCTGAGATTAAAGTCAGAATTCTAAGAAAAAAGTCAAAATTCTGAGATTAAAGGCAGAATTCTGGCATTAAGGTCACATGATATAATTTTGGCTGCAATGTCATACTTAGATGACTTGTTAAAGTTGTATTTCAGGCTTTATTTCAGTAACAAGGAAATACTTTTGATGTTAGCATGGAGGACGAAAGCTATGTATCACTCCACTTTACAGGCGTTCTAATAACCGTTAATTGCATTAACAAAGATGGCATGTGTGATTCCAATGAGCTTGATAATGCAAAGAAGCAGGGACACATATGCCTTACACCAACCATACCCTGAGAACCACTGCCATACAGAAACTGGGCTGATGCGGAACTCGAGGTGAGGGAGATCATGGCAGTGAGTGGGCATGGGGCATTATACATCATGTGAAATGCTTTAAATAAACATACAGAGACCACAATGTTAATTGTAAATAGGCTATTATTACTATTATGAAAAAAAATAGAAACAAAACATTTGTTTGTCTTGTGGGTCTGAAAGCTCGCTAAAAAGACCATCCATGGAGAGCAGGAAACGGTGGAGCAACGTACTCCCTGATCAAGCTGAACTCATCTGAATCACACATGCCACCAAAGCAACTGTCAACAGACTCTTATTCCGCTGGTTGCACAATAAATGGAAAAATACAGATAAAGTATGATACAGATACGTGACACTGATATCAAGTATGATATTGATATTTTGTACAGATAAAGTACAGAGAAAGTAGCTGGCCTGCGGTACTGTGTGCACAAAGTAGCCAGCAAGCTAGTGTGCAGGAAAATGTTTATGTCTTGCTTAGCAACAGTCCAGTCCTAGTCCAATTACGGAAGTATTTGTGTTGGCGGAGCCAAATAAATTATTAAATAAATAAACAAATCATGATCTGTTGTCGCTCATTACTGTTAATGGTGCTTGTAGAACTGTTGTATAAAAGCAATATCACACTAAATGGTGCAGCTGTGATTTGGTCATACCTGGTCATGCCTACGATCAAAATCACAGCCGTACTGCTATTCAGTACAACAGCACTCCCTCTCATGATATTACTTAAGTACTTCCCTGTTACTGAAAGAAAGCCTGAAATACAGCTTTACCAAGTCATCTAGGTCTAACATTGCAGTCAAAATGATACCATGTGACCTTAATCCCAGAATTCTGACTTTTTTCTCAGAATTCTGACTTTAATCTCAGAACTCTTTTTTGTTTTTCAAGTTGCCCTAATCCTCTTCTGTAGGATAGCACAATAAAAACACAAACTCCTTTGTCACACACAAATTTTAGCATTTTGGGAAAAAAATCCTCATTGGAAGTCAACACATGAGAGTTTTCTATGGAATAATAAATCTTTCCAACACTGAATTTTCAGCAGCATAAAAAATAACCCATACTCTGTGTGATTTAACTGCCTAGTTAGCTAAAAATAAACCAAATAAATGTTATAATGAATGTTTCCTAACATCCAATTATGAGTATTTTTTCTTTTATTTGCAGTTGTAGTGTGAATTACTTCAATTAATTTATGGAAATAAAAGTCAGAAACAATTGTAATGCACATATGTCAGGTTACCACACTAGCATACTGGTGGCCTGTTTTCGTGCTTGGAATTAGATGCTTTGCCTTGTTGTATTTTGAACCAGTGATGTATGAATGTATGAAGAGCTTGTGCGTGTGTGTATATGTGTGTCCCTGAGACACAAATACTATAAAAATTCTCTCTAAATAGTTTTCCCTTTTAATCATCACTAAATAATTATTGGAAAGGATTAGCTCTGCTGTGTTTGTTATATTTAGCACACATTTTTTCTAAGGTAGACTCAATGTTAACAGGTATGAATAATCGGATGACTGATCACAAAGTTTAACAAGGATTACTGTATAAGCACACTTTTAGTCGGTATATTTGTACAGTATGCTCAGTTTACCATGGTAGCACTCATATCTTCAGTGTTTCAGATAAACAACCATATTTTCTTCTGAAAGTGACTCAGATTGTGTTTACAGCAGGAACACAGGAAAATGATCCCTTTGTGTAGGAATGGGTAAATGTAGAATTCCCTCAAATAAGAAGTATGAGTTTATTCGTCAGGTTTGATAAATACACACTGACAGTGACTTTGTACGCTGTAATAATTTTAAGTAAAGTGGTTCTTGTGGAGTGCAGCATTTCAATTCCTGACCACAAAAATAGTGGAAGTAACTCTGGTGGAAAGACAGCATCTGGGTTCAAAATCTCAGGCTGTCACATGTTGAAATACTGCAGAATGTGGATGTCACTTTCCTTTATTATCAGACTGTGTGTAGATGTAACAGGTTTTATCATTCTCATGAGGAATAATAACCATTTTCAGCTGTGTGCAGGGTGGAAATATGTCTGTTCAGAATGACTGCACTTTGATATTTTTTATTTCAACAAATCAGTAGCTATAATATTATTGCATCATAATGACTGGGATTTTAATCATGTGAACTTCATCTTTTATTAGAGCCAACATAATAAAAAATAGATAGCATAAATATACACCTGTAGTATAATTTGCAATTCTCCTTTGTTTAAATAATCTAGATTAAATAAAGATAATATTATAAAGGTAAAGAAAACCCATTATTACCATTATTATCTAGAACAGTATTATTATAGTCAGTTTCTTTGTGTATTGTAGCCCTTGGAAATAATATTCCCACATTATGTGTCTCATGATATAATTTGTAAAGGAGCTTAGCTATGAAAGGTTTCAGTTTCAAACTCATCCATCATAAACACCCAGATCAAATCTAAACCTTCCCGCAGCGTGGCATAATATCTGAATATCTGGTCTTCACCTGCAGCAAAATCTGGAGCTTTGGTAATTTTATCACTCGTATTTTTCTCTTCTCCTTTCATTCTTGCCCAGAACCGTTTCTGTAAAACACATTTATACTGTGGAGTAGCTTACAGCTTTTAGTAGCTTTCATATAAAGAGAGAATGGAACAAATGAGAGAGAGAGAGAGAGAGAGAGAGAGAGAGAGACAGAGAGAGAGAATGACAGAGACAGACTGTTATATTGAAAGCATAACTTGTAAGATGTAAATCTGGTTTCAGTTTACATGCTGACTAGCTGCTAGGCTGCCCATATGTCAGTCTAACATTTATAGATTTTACATATACACCTCTGCTCACAAATCAACAGTCTGTCTCTGCTTCAGTCCGTTTCTCTCCATCTGTCTGAATTTCTCTCTCTCTCTCTCTTTCTGCTCTCACTCATTTGCTCAGTCTGCCTTTCTGCTCTTAGACATATGCAGGGCACTGACACACATGCACAGAGAGCGAGCGAGCGAGCGAGAGAGAGAGAGAGAGAGAGAGAACACACACAACCCACACATAGAGACTCAGTGTCTGGATGGAGATGAGATTTTAAAATGTTGTTTTGAAACTTTGGGGCTTTTAGTAAAAGTCCAGATATACATCTATCCCTGTTCCACTGTGGCGAGGGGCAGAGAGAGAGAGAGAGAGAGAGAGAGAGAGAGAGAGAGAGAGAGAGATGAATTGTCCTTTGTGTCCTTAAAGGTTATCAACTGGAACAGAGAGAAATAGAAATAACTTGGCGAAGAGAAACGAATACTATGGATTCAGTCGATTATTAACGTTTTAAATTTGTGCTTTTGTTTGTAAGATGGGTTGATCTGATGTTCTGCAGTGTTGGAAATATCGTGCTTTGGAGTGGATTTAATTGGTATCGTTGGTTTTTATGCAGAAATTGATAATAGCTTCATGCAGCAAAACTCCACTTGCACAAAACTGAACATGAATAAATATACAGTACACACAAAAAGAACTGTGTGCCTGAACATGGATCCTCAGGTTTCCTGCCTTTGGACTGACATATATAAATAACATAATTCTGTTAGAATCATCTGGCTAAGATCATACATGGATTATTGTGAAGCCATTTAAAATGTCTGTCAATTTCGATCAGGCTACTTCTGTCACTTTTGGTTTTCGCCATCTGAAAACTCTGACTCACTACTTGTGGTCAACGTTTCCTCCTGTTTCTGCTGTTCCTGATACAGTAGGCTTGTTTTGTTTGCCTCTTCTTGTTTGATTCGTTAGATCTACTTCAGTTTTCTTTCCTTTCTGCATCTGTTTCTTCCATTTTACCTCCATGAATAAAAGACACATATAACGAAGGACTTTATAAATAAACTCCAACTCAGTGTAAACAGAAAACATGATGGTGAGCAGTACTGACTTCTAATGTTACTACATGGATCATCGCTATTTTCCAGTGTATTAGGAGTAAACTCAGTCAGAGAGGAGAGCTGGCAGCCATGTCGTTTTATACTTTTTGTGGCAAACCGTTCTCTCGCTGGCCTGGAACATTCTGTTTACGTTTATTCATAGTGACAGCAAAGCTCAATAGTGCCATATTAAAGGTGCACAAACCAGCTTAAGTCGGATGAAGAGAATTTTCCCAAAACTCATTCAATCCAGTTTTGGTAAAACTAGGCACATAGCATTCAACGCATAAACTAACAAATTTTTCATATTTCACTTATTTTCCTATCTGCAGCTGTGTGAGCCAAACTTTCCAAAACTCTTTCCTCATCCTCGGGTATTGCAAAACTTGTTCAACAATGAGTGACATGATGGAAGATGCACAAACATTAAAACTGGTCAGAATGGCAGCAATTAATTAGCCTCTTTAATTAGCTAATATACATAAACTATCATCATTTTACACACAATGATACGATCTACTACCTGATAATACTGATCAATTATGATTGTGGTTTTCAGTTTTACCTTTTACTTCTGAAGGATTTAAGTAATACAGATTCATTATTAAGCTAAAATAATAATAATAATAATAATAATTTAGCGAATTTAACCCCTGGAAGTTTGTTTATTTGACTTTCATTTGCCACTTAAAAAACCTGCAAAACATTCTTTACTAGACAAGATGAAAAATTTTGGCTTAAGAAAATCAGGACATTTTTGCCAAGTCCCCCAATTAATGTATCTGGTTAACCTTTATTTGTAGGAAACTTTGTAAAATAAAATTAAAGAAATCAGGGATATAATTTCCAGGGAAAAAATCCTATCACAAAACTATAACATTTCTAGAAAACAATTAATTGGCTTAAAAAACTTGGAGAAAAAATTATAAATCTTGACTCTTCTGCTCTTGATTATTAAAAAAAAACAACCACGATGATAATTTGATCCAATTTGGATTTTGTCCTTTCCAGTCGCACTCTAAACAGCAATCACTCCAATACATGCTTGGCAGAAATGTCAAGACATTTATGAGCCAAACTTTATCTTCCATTCTAATTAATGATTTTAACTGTGCTGATTTTTAGGTGGTAAATGAGAGACAAATGCAAAGAAAATCTACTCTATGGTTAAAATAAACCATACAATTTGCTTTCTTTGTTAAAGTGCACTGAGTAAGTTTTGAAAATTTTAAGAGGAGCGTGGCTAGAAACTGGGCTACTCTGTGGATATATTTGTCAAAGGTTGGCAAGTTGGTTGGAACTGATGAATCACACCTGCACAGTGAGAGTGTGTGTGTGTGTGTGTGTGTGTGTGTGAGAGAGAGAGAGAGAGAGAGAGAGAGNCAGTGAGAGTGTGTGTGTGTGTGTGTGTGTGTGTGTGAGAGAGAGAGAGAGAGAGAGAGAGAGTCTTCACAAGCACTCATAATATATCATCATTATCGCTCTTCTATAACAAACAAATGAGATTACCAAGACGAATCGACAAGGTTCCACTCTATTCAATCTAATTCTGTGGCTGAGGTACGTGTGTGCGCGCGCGTGTGTGTGTGTGTGCCTCACTCAGTCTCTGCTGGAGTCAGACAATAGGACAGTTTTCTGGTGAAACCGCCGGCTCAGCCTCGGCCCGCTCCTCACATTTTCCATCTCACCACATTCACTCATTTTGCCTCTTTTTTCCCCTCGGCTTCTGATTTTGCTCAGGAGAGATCAGGAGTGCAGGATCCTTTATTTATACGTACACAATGAAACTCAAGAATGGAACTCTCTCTTCATTTCTTCCTATTTTTGGCCTTCTTAATTGAAAGAAAGATTACTACAGGCAATCACTGTAATTAGTTTACTCTCTTTTCTTTTCTTTTGGCCTTTTTAAATCATTCTTAATTCTTCATCTTTATTCTAAGACTTTTACCTGTAATACTTGTAATTTCACTACTCTTAGTCTTTCTGTATTTGTGTGGAATTGACAAATCATAACTACTCTTTTCACTGTGCAACTAAAAGATTCATTACAGGAGATTGAGAATATTTTAAGTCAATAGAGAAGACTGACAGGAATGCAGATTGTCTCACATTGTTACCACAAGCATCCTGTTTTAATTTTTTTTTTTTTTTTTTTTTAAATATAGTTGGTGATTCAAACTTTCAAGGTCTGGAATAAGACGAAGTGTTCAAGGCTTATAAAATTCAAAAAACACTTACTGTAACTGGCGTTAGAAAGCATTTTAATGTGCTGTGTTCCAGATGTGTTTATTGTTATGGCTGAATATTGGAAGTGGTTAAGTTACTGTCTATATTGTAACTAATTGTTCATGGCTCGTTTGATCATGCTTTATCTGCCCTATAGGCTCATTTATAAAAGCATTTCACAAACAAATCTAATCAAACCAGTATGTGTATGTCAAAGTAATTCCCTTTTTCACTGTGAAGTCTATGTGGAAAATGCCCAAACTGTGCGCGCTCATCCATCTCATCATTTGCAAATGAAAGAAGCTGAATGTGTATGAAGGAGGAACCTAAAACGACTCCTCTGCCCTGGAAGCTTTGTTATGGAGAGGAAGTAAACTGATCATGCTGACTGAAACACCAAGTAAAAATAGGCAAAATCTGTCAAAACATGCTGCAGGACACTGAATGTGACAACAAATCGTATATATGTACAGCATACTGTGTATAATATTTTAATCATTGAATTTTAAAAAACTGGGAATAAGAAGAATTTCCAGTAACTCGTTAAATTTTGGTGCCAGATCCGGGAATTTTTTTAATGATTTCTTATCACGGTGAAATATTTTTTTGTCAGTTTATCCAAAAGTCCACCAGTATTGAAAAAAAAAAAAAAAAAAAAAAAAAATCAGGCAATTTGGTCTGTATCCAGATAAGTTTTAAAACATTATGACAGATAAAGCAGTTACAATGGCACGGTGTGGTTAGCACTGATGCCTCAGCAAGAAGGTCCTAGGTTTGAAGCTCTGTGCCGGGCCTCTCTGTGTTTTCATAGGTTTCCTCTGAGTAATCCGGTTTCCCCCACAGTCATAAAGCATGTGCATGTTAGGTTAATCCTCCTGCCATTGCCCTTGACCAAGGCACTAGGCTGCAGACCTGGAGTTAGTCCCCAGGCACTGCTCCTACGGAAGCACGGGATCAATTAAAAAAACTATTCTTAGAATGGGAAAAAAGATTTCTAGGCTTGTTGGGTCTTGTCGGAGGTATGCGCTGTGATGAGTAACCTTTTAGAAACACTTTGCTTGTACCAATATCTTTTGGTAGAGAAAAGTATAAGGACATTTAGTAGACAGAAAAATATTTTCATTGGCCACGTTTACATCAATCTGTACCATGTTTTGTCGACGTGTGCTGTTAATCTCAAGGCTTAACATGTCTCCTCTTCCTCCATGTCTTCTCTTCATGACTGAAGTGGATTTAGCAGGTGAAATCAATAAAGAGCAGAGGCTTTAACCTCACTTCATCAGGCCAGCGTAGCTTTGGGAGTAGCAGCTCCTAATACAATGTCCACTCAGTAAATGATGCCAAAACGCAATATTTCGGGTATTATTCCATGAATAAACAATATGTGATTCCAGGGAGCAAAAACGGAATCACAAAGGGATTAATAAATCCAGATTTCCTCAAAATCTTAACAGTAATACATACAAGGCATTGGCATAGGTCAAGTAAAATATAAACAAAGTTGATGAGGGGAACAATAGGATAATTCATAACCACACACTCACTCACTCTCTCTCACACACACACACATTTCTCTCGATCACATAAACAAAGATTTTTTTTTAACGTCCTATACCCCCAACCCCTCCAACACACATACAGCATACACATGCAGTCTTATCTAAACATAGTCTAATGCAGTCCTGTGTGCTATGGAAAATGTATATGCGGAACAAATTTGATTCATAAATGGGCAGGTTTCAATTTGAATCCTTGCCCACTCTCTTACGGCTGGCTGCAGAAATAAAGCTCATTCTGTGGAACTAAAGAGATCAAGAGAAACGGGGNGGGGAGAGAGAGAGAGTAGAAAACAAAAAAAGACAGACAAAAAGAGAAAGAGAGAATCACAGTTCAAGGTGATTTGAATGATAGTTTCAGTGTGGAGCTACAAGGCTGGATGACTGAGTATGAGCAGCCAGCCAGCGAAGCCAATTTTATACATGGCTAAGTTTTCTCTTATACTATGTACCTGAGTGCGCACACACACACACGCACACACACACTACATATGTACAAACAGACACCCACAGGTGAAAACACATGCACAAATCCACAGTTTGGAGGATTGTCATGACCTTTTTATCATTCTGATGACCACCTACCAGGAATGGACACACACACACACACACACACACACACACACTCACACAAAGGATCAGTNACCTACCAGGAATGGACACACACACACACACACACACACACACACACTCACACAAAGGATCAGTTCATCTTTCTTGATTCTCATGGCAGGTGTCTTCACCTTCTGATTAGCAGAAAGACAGAAAGGAAATAAGTGTGTGTGTGTGCCCAATACTTTCTTTCTTTCTTTCTTTCACTCAGGGTGTGGTTCCACAGACAGGAAACAGTCCCCTCTGCTTTTAGCTGGGGCCCTGCACAGGGTGTGTGTGTCAGTGTGTAGTGTGCCGACTCTAATTTGTCAATGAGTCAAGAAACTTTTTCCTTCTCTTGCTTTAGCAAAGCAAAGAAATGGGTCTACTCATGCTCAGCGTGAGTCATATCTGAAGATGTTTCCAGAGATTCTGCTATTTTTATCCATTGAAAAACATTTGCCACTTTGTGAGAGAATCCGACAGCCGAGTAGAAGACGGCGCTAAGTAAATGTGTAGAGGTAAACTGAAAGTGCTTAACAATGGTTTAATTACTCAAAGGATGAATACTTTTTCAAACATTTCCTTGAGCAATGACATATGACATTACAGCAACAAACGACATTGATTTCTGTTGTATTCGTGTGTGAGTGTGTGCGCATGCATATATTTGTGTGTCCAGACGGACGTCAAAGCGGTCAGTTCATCTTGGCTGACTTACGAAGGGCTGGACCACTGTGGTTTTGTTTGAGCTCAATGCCAAATTGTGTGTGTGTGTGTGTGTGTGTGTGTGTGTGTACAATTGGGTTGTCCTCAGGCTAAAATGAGCACCAACCACAACAGACAAACAGATCGACTGATAGACAGACAAAATGAAGCAGAGAGAGAGAGAGAGAGAGAGAGAGAGACTGACTGACCACAGNTGATAGACAGACAAAATGAAGCAGAGAGAGAGAGAGAGAGAGAGAGAGAGACTGACTGACCACAGAAAAGAGACAGGGCCTCCATATGAAATCCAGTTTCCAACAACAATTCTCTCACACAGATTCTCAACATGGAGTCTGCAGACCTCCTGGTCATCAAGCCATCCTCAAGAAGCTTCAAGGGGCATTCTTATGGATCCCATCCTGGATAGAGAAGGAAGTTCTGCCCATATTATTTGGGTAATTACAACCACAACAACTGACCACAACCATCTCTAATCTTAACCTAAACATAGCCATTTCCAACTTTATACCTACATCACAACATCTCAACATAAACAATTTAAATCTTATACCTTCTACCCAAAACCTCAGTGGGATTCATAATTTCATGTTAACGGTTTTAGCAGATAAAATAAAAGAGTTTATCACTATTATTTTCATAGATGTTAGTCATCAAGGTCACTTAAATTTGTAAATGACTTACAAAACATATGGCAGTTCTATCTTTGAATGGTAACCGTAGCAACATGTGCCATCAGATCAGAGGGACACTTATGAAACTTTTCTACTTTTATATCTCTGATAAAGATAACATACCTTTCAAAGGGCAATATTTTTTAATATAACTAAAATAAATCATTCATCACAATTTTGTACTGTTTTTTCTGCCCTGAGCAGCTCCATCGAAACGGTTTGAAGTCAAATGTGCATCAAGTACACACTGATATTGAGACAAGAGAATTTTATGTTTTAGGAATTCACAGCTATTCCTCAGATCCAGACCAGTGATCCCAAAGAGAAGTGCTGAGCTTAAAAGTCTCTACAAGTCAGCAAACAAAATAAGTAAAAAAAAAAACCAAAACAAATAAATACATAAGTACATAGGCAGAATCAATTCGGCGGAGTTGAATTTAAAGGTGCCTGATAGAGCTTTTGACCACTACCTATAGATTATAGATTATACAGTTACTGATTGCATTGATTGTTTGTGCCATTACTTCAACCAGATCAGTTTTTCTACTCAGTGGTAGAAGCAGTAACAGTAGTAATAGTAGTAGTAGTGTTAGTAGTACTAAGACCAGGTACCAAGTATATAGACCAGCCAAAAGAAGTTAGGGTTAAGCAGTAATTTGGGTTGTGTCCTCATCTTTGTTGAGGAAAATAAGCTGTTGCTGTGGGTGTAAACTGTACAGTACATGACTGACATGATTTGGCTTTTCAAGTCTCAGAAGCAGCTACTTACTACTGTAGCTTGTGGGTTCAGAGTTGCCCAGCCACAGGGCCAAAATCTAAAGAGTCCTCAGCACTGCTAAAGACATTATCACTCAGAATAATCCCGTTCACAGTGTGTTGGGGTGTGCATGCATGCATACGTGTGTCCATGTTGTTTTGAGCAACTGTTAAAGATCTGAACATCGACTTCTCTGTGGTGTACTTTCTTCTTCTTGTTTTTTTTTTTTTTTTTTTTTTTTTTTTTTTNTTTTTTTGTTTCCATGCATGGACATCAACCCTCCTCGCCCCATTCTGTTTCATTCTTTTCTTCTTGTCTTCATAAAACTGTTTTTAAACTCTGTATATCATTTCTTTGCTTTTTGATGAGGTTTTTGCCCTCCCCTCCCTCTGTGTGCCCATCTGTTGTCTGTTTTTTCTCTCTCACTCCATTTTCATCTCTTTCTATGTTTGTCTCTCTCAAGACTGAACCCTCTTGACCCTGAGGGCTGGCCCTTATTTCAAAGTTTATGGGGAATACCACTCAATTTAAAAATTGGGACAGCTTCAGTCTCTCACTGAAAAGCTGTATTTACCAATGTGCCAACATGGTTTGACAATTTTGTCAGCTTTCAATTCTTCCTACGGCCTGATAAATTCCTCTCTGTAGTTTCTGGATATGGGTGATAGTAATCATGGTTCAGTAATGTAAATCTTTTATTCCATGGTGAAAGGCTAGTAATCAGTGCCAATGATCCCTGCATGCACTCCGTGACACATGTAGACCAGATGATTCAGTGCTCCCTGCCATTAATGTTGTTTGTCCAAAGCCCTGAGTACACTGGACTAGAATTACCCTGGGACCTTAAGTAAATTGGGATTTTAGCTCCTCATCTGTGTTTCACGTGGCACATTCACATGGGATAATCAAAGTGCATGTATCACTCATAATCACTAAACCCTCTGAATTACCTCCAGATATAATGGAATGCAGCTAATATAGACGAGCTTCTCTCAGCAACCTTACGTATTTCTAAAAAGAACTTTCTGTACCTCTCGCTAATAAATGCTGGGATATGCTGCCGCCTTCCACAGCCCTGTACAGGATAAGCAGGTATGGAGAATGGATGGACGGATGTACTTCAATACAATTTTTTAAGATTCTGATACATTATTTAAGCATTTCAAGACATGTACATTTACCCAACTACAGAGGAAACCATTGCCACTTAAATCCACAACATTATCAAATGTCTGTACTAGTTGCTTATGATTTACATTCCACAATGTCAACTATCAAGGAACTCGAGGAACCGCTTTGAGAATTTTCATTTTCGTATCACTTTGCGAGGGACTATTTCTCACAGTGAGAACTTTTACTTTTGAAACTTGAGTACATTTCATTTCTAATAGATAATTACTAGGTATAATTGCTTTTATATGTTATGCAGCTTTTTCTATCATGATGTTTTTACTTTCTCTTAAGAAAAGCTCTTCTGCAAACAGTATTTTTAACCGAGAAAAGGAAAGAAAAAATAAGAAACAAAGACATCCTTACAGCAAAAATAGAAACCCCAAGTTACTGAGAAGATGATTTCCACAGGACTAATATTAGACGCTCCATATCTGGCAAAATGAGTCATCTGCAGTGGATTTTTATTTTACAGATTACAAAAATGGTAGGTTCTGATGAGGTTAACAACACAGATGACCTCAGCAATTATCTTAAATCACAAGAGCAATGGAGGTAACCTAGCTCCACGTTAAACCATCTTAAAATAAGAGACTAAACAGCTTCAGTGTTCTGGGAAACTTAATGATATATCTGCTTCGTTTCAGCATATTATGCCTGGTGTACACGTCACATGGGTTTGGAGCTTGCAGACGTGTTCATTATGCTCTCCAAAAACATAACCTCTTTGATTTAATTCAGGAAAAAATGGCTTGAACAGGGACAATCATGTTTGCTCTAAAACAGTGGTTCTCGAACTGTGGTACATATACCACCAGTGATACTTGAAGTGCCCCCTGGTGGTGTGCCAAATGACTCTAGAAATCAAAACAATTAAAATCAGTGGAAATTCTCACATTGTGCAAATCATTTACAAATAAAATGTGGTTTAATTTAATTTAATGTTTTTTTTTTCATTTATTATTCTCTTTTAATTAAGAATTACATTTTAAAACTTGAAAAAAGCCTAAATCATCCTATGTACACTATGTAGATGCCAGTGACTCACTAAAATCCTGTACTTATTTCTGTGCAGCACACAAGCATGCATGAGGGGTTTTCTATGATTTTTCTTTGTAGTAGATGGCTTGTTGGTGAGGTGGCACTTATATGTTATAGTTTGCTCGGAGATGGTAATTGGTTCGAAATATTTGAGAACCACTCCTCTAAAACCCAATCTCAAATGTCCTACTTAGTAATGTTGAAAAAGCTGGCAATATTCATCCTGACTGATAGATTTACAGAAATCAAATCATGGTGTTTAATGGCCTCTAATGAGTCTGAATGCATGAGTACTCCTACGCAACAAGCCATCAGAGTGTGAGATGTGTGTGTGACCCAGTGTGAGATGTACAGAGAAAGAAAGAAGCAAGATGGAAAGAAAAAAAAACTCAATCAGCTTGCTTGTTACCCCTGCATCCAATCAGACATTGTTACCAGATTTCTGGGATGAAATGTTGACAGCAGAGTTATAATCCAATGGTTCAATAGTCATTCAGTATAGAAACATGAGGAATTCCATATCCAGTGATGAGAAGGAGGAAATGAAGTCATCAAGTGGCTAAATGGAGATCAGGATGAGGATCGAATCACATCACATGCTCCCAGATGTGGATGAGGATGAAGTGGAGAAAAAGGCCTGATTAAGGATGACAGGGGTGGAGAGACAGAGGGAGAAACATAAAAAACAGGAAGCCAAAGATAAGTAGAAGAGCGTAAAATAGACATGACAGCAATGGAGGGATGGAGAGAAGTAGGAGATAAAGAGAAAGATATAGAGAACCAGAGTCGGAAAGAGGGAGAGTTTCTCTTTCTTTTGAAAATCAGACAAAAAAAGACAATAATCTCACACAGGAGGAGATGGAGGAATGCCCCCCCCCCCCNCACACACACACACACACACCAAACACAGCAGCTGAAAAGTGACCCAAAGGAAAAAGTAATAATATTGCAGCTACCACGCTGAGTTTTAACGTACTTGTTAATTAAAACTGTTGCTTCACTGTGTGTGTGTGTGTGTGTGTGTGTGTGTGTGTGTGGGTGTGTGTGTGTGCGTGTGTAAATTCAAGATAAATTGACTAAATTGCCGTGAAAGTGAGAATTCGTGGTGTCATCAGGACAGATTTGGTTTGTCTACTGGTAAATTAGGAGAAGAAGCCGGAATGCACAAAACACTAAATCAGCGTGGCTCCTCCTCTCTGATGCTTCCTGTCTGTCTCTCTTTCTCTCTCCATTCTTACCACAACACAGGGATAGGATAACAATGAGAGTTTTGTGGTGCATCCAAGAAGAGATTAAAATTCAAACCTTTCTGTCATAATTTACATTTAATATGGAATAAAGAAGTGAGAGAGAGAGACCAGAATGAAAACAAGTCATCAGCTATCACAGTCTGAAACTTTGTTAGTGTGTCACAACTTATATAAATCTACATCTTTTGCTCTCATAGAGACAGTCTCTCTCACTCATACACACACACACACACACACACACACATGCCTATGATACACATTAGAATCAAAGAAGCGAAAGAGAAGGGATAAAACAAAGGTCTGGAGCATCCTGTTGGTTAGTGGTTTAGCACACACACAGTATAATCTCCCTTTGATTTGACTGAGGACCATTGTTGCAAGTCATTCCCCTCTCTCCCCCATTCTATCAAAATAGAGGTTAAAAAAAAGCTTTAAAAAACTTCTGTTTGTAAGAAAACAGCAAATTTGTTTTGTTTGGAGTTGGCTGCCTGCTTTAATATAGAAGCAAAAACAATGCAACAAATTAGCAGTTTTTATGATTTTTACAATGCATTGACAACATTGGTAGCCAAGTATTTTAGCAGACATGGTTAAAAATAAGTATGTTTGTATGCACCTGTAGTATCTCTATGGACTTTTTGAATTTGTGCAAAAAAAAAAAAAAAAAAAAAAAAAGAAAACTGAGTGGAAATCCATCCATCCATCCATTTTCCACCACTAAGCCAGGCCTGGGTCATGGAGGCAGCAGGCTAAGCGAAGCAGCCCTGATGTTTCTCTGCCAAGCCGCGTCTTCCAGCTCTTCCTGGGGGATCCAAAGATGTTCCTAAGCCAGATGGGATATATAAATCCTCCAGCTTATTTTGGGTCTTTGCTGTGGTCTCCTTCCAGTTGGACATGCCTGGAATACCTCCCCAGGGAGGCGTCCAGGAAGCATCCTAATTAGATGAGAGAACCACCTCAGCTGGCTCCTTTCAATGTGAAGGAGCAGCGGTTCTACTCCGTGCCCCTTCCTGATGTCCAAACTCCTCACACTATCCCTAAGGGTGAGTCCTGACACCCTGTGGACACTTGTGTCCGTGATCTTATTCTTTTGGCCACAGATCCCCACAATAAATGAGGGTTGGAACATCGATCTGAAAATTCTAAATTTAAAAAATCCTGAAACATCAGATGTAAAAGTCGGTATATTGACAAAGGGGATACACATGACAGACTAATGCAAACAGTGACATAGCAGTACCTGCCACTCAACATTACAACCTCCACTCCTCCAGAAAACCTGAAATTTAAATAATAAAAATGATGAAGGGGAGCCCAGGTGACCCAGTGGTCTAGGGCTCATGTCATGTACCTGTAACATCCTGTTTGAATTTGATCAGATGGCCTTAAATCCTAATCTCTTTCCCCAGGGTGGCAGGGTAAAACTATGTTTGTGCACAATAACAATTTCATTCATTGAAATACACAGCATCCAGATGCAGAGCCCCTTAGTTATTAAATATAACTGGTAAATCCTGATTTCACATGACACTGGTTAAAGGAAACACAAAGTGATTTGCATTTTATTTGCCAAGTTTTGGAAATTCACTTAAAATTTGCACAATCTCTGGATGGAAAATGAGCGATTGTGACAGACAAGACAACTCATATGTTTTTCAATGATTCAAACATGCAGGAATCTATGGGAAGGGGAAGAGACGTGACCCACTGTTTTTCCTCAGGTTACCAGCTTTTTATTGTTCAATAAAGATTGGTTTTTGTTTTGGAACAAAGGCTTCACTATGTGCAGAGAGCCATACTAGTTACCATGTGTTCAGACAAGATTTTGATTGCTTCAATTGAAAAGTGAGTGAAATCAGCAAGAGGACATTGTTAAAAGTTAAACTGCATTAACTGACATAAGAGAAAGCAGCCTGAGCTGTGGTTATGTTGGTTGCATTTCTTTTCCATATGTAAATATTGGATCATATAAGAAAGCAACACTCCTATAACGAGAAGGGTACTCAGCACATACATCCACTGAGGCCAAACAAATTTATCCTGTTCAAATAATACACCAAAAGAGAAAGGAACAATGAAAATAAACATATTTTTCTGGTTCTATCTTCAAATTTATTAATGATGCATCAGAGCTGTTTGCATGCTACTGAATCAGCATCATCTCAGCTACACATTTGTGATTGCTGCATGTTTTTAGCCCTATTTGCCACTGTACATTTATGTGCCTTCTGTGTCCAAGCATATATATTAATCAGCCATATCCAGATTCTTATTCAGATCCAGACAAGACTGCACCCATTGATAGTCTATCACAGGATAAATGTGACTGACTTTTTTCACTGAGATAGGTGGATTACTTTTGAAGAAATTGAAAAAAATATTGGAAAAAAATGCAATATCTAGCTATATTAAGAAATAACTTTTAAAATTTCCGGATATGTTGCCTCACCCACCCATCAGTTTTGTCAAATTTGGTTCACAAGTTGTTGAGTAATCTCGATAAAGAAAAAAACAGATGCAAGTGGAAACATAACTTCCTTGATGGAGATAATAAACCTAAAATGTATTTGGGGAAGAAGTTTTCAGGCACCTGGAGAGACTCTCACTTAAAGCTCTCGGTGTTTTGCTTTGCCGCGTACAGTGAAATTCTGATCTTCAACTAACATTGCAAAGAGCACAAAAAAATTGAAAAAGAAAGGTGGGAAGAGAAAGAAAATGTGAAGAACCACCTAACAACAATCTAAAAAACAACCTAAAAAAGCAACCATTCAAAACAAACATTTATGCGGAAGATAAAGTGTTTTGTATGGCGCAGATTAATGCGGCAGAATGAGAGAGATGAGCGAGCTGCATCAGTCCTCTCTCTGTGCTCCGGTGGGTAGTTTCTGCTCTGCGTCACTCACACTTATACATGCACGCCGCAGGTAATGCAGACAGTATGCTCATGACTGTGCTTATATGCTCCTTTCTCTTCCTCCATCTGTATGCATTTCTCTGTCCCATCCTCTCTTCTTTTCTCCCCCTCGTCTCACATCTTTCATCTCCTCTCCTTTCATCTTCAGACCTCCCTCCGTTCTTCGATCACATCCTCTCTCCCTCTTCTCTATCATCCCCCCATTATTGTTCCTCTCATCCCTCCTCTTTCCCCCCCTCCCCTCACCCTTAAATCTGCATCCCACTGTTTTTTTCTTGGACTCCTCCCTGATCTCCCCTTCTTCCCTCCTCCCCTCTCTCTTTCTCCTAGTATACTAGAGTATTTTATAGCTTCATTATATCAGCTGACAATAAAATTTAGAGTTGAATTCAACATTTTATTGATTGTGTATAAAACACGACATAGTTTAGCCCTAGTTTTTGCTATTTATCTTTTATGGGCAACAGGAGGTTTTATATTGTAACCCTGCATGAACAGAAATTTTATTCAGTATTTTTCCAGCTTCTCAGCTCTGAGGTTTTAACCTTGGTTGCTGTTAGAATGGTGCAAGTTCATTTTGCATTAATAAAGTCACTTGGAACCTTTCTGTCAATTTCTGAATACCTTTTGGTGTTAACAAAATGAATTGAGCAAACCCTTTTTGAGCGAAGACTTCTTTTTTCACATGCAATACCCATAAAACATCTTATTTTAGGCTGTTCATAAATTATTTAAAATAATGGCTTTATCTTTTTGGAAAATGGAATTAGTCAATGGAATGCAGACCTCATCCAAAGCTTCGTAATCTCTAGTTTGCCATTGCTTTCACGTAAATCAAATAATTAGAGAAAGTGTCATGGCCTATTGGAAGTGTGGGTTGATGGTGACACTAGAAGAAAGTTTACAGGGTCACCAAAGCCAGAATAAGAACAAAATCAAAAACATTTTAAACCCAATCATACATAACGGAAGTGGAGGCGTTCTTTTCCTTCATCTATACCCGTGTTGTTGTTTGAAACCACATTTTGAGTAGGCACACACCTTTTCTTCCAGTGTTTGTTCAGTTCTATGGCACATGGTCCAGATGTGACACCGAAGATGTGCTTTACTACTCTTCAGTGCTGATGAACACACACACACACACACATAGAGGAAGAAGAGCAAACTTAAGAGAAATCTGCAGAAGATTCACTATCGATCTGCAGGCTTCTAAGTATTAATTCTTTAAAAGGTCAAAAAGGTCCAACGTCATATCGTACACCATACCATAAAATGTCAGCATGAAGACTGGAATGATGCAGCTAAAGTAGAGAGATAGTTTTAATATTTATTTTAATCCTACTGATGAAAATAGTGATTAGCAATCTAATTGTTCTGTGTGAAAGCTAAGGTAATGCCGAATCCTCTGATTCCTCTGATTGCTCACTGAGCTAAGAACCAGGTTAGTAATACAGGAGTAGAAGGTTCCAGTCTTAAGATACATTCCTGAATCTGAGTCTAAACCAAACAATATTTCACAAGTTTTCATTTATGGGTAGATACAGCGGAAAACAGTGTTACCCTCGAGCTCCACACTGACTCAAATTGTGATTCATCTGTTAAAAGGAATTCTTTGAAAAAAAAAATGGGCATGGTGGCTCCGTGGTTACCACTGCTGCCTCCCAGAAGGAAGGTTCTGGGTTCAAATCGGATGGGGGCTTTTTGTGTTTGCGTGTTCTTTCTTTGTCCCTGTGTGTTTTCCTCCCACAGTCCAACAATATGCCTGTCTAAAGCACCAGACAAATGAATAAATGTAAATATTTCCATTAATTATTGTAATTATCAGTGTGATGGATTGCAACTTTTGTAAATATACAAAAATCCAAACAGCACCATCAATACTCCACACTGTAATGACTATAAGTGACAGGCAGCATTAATTAATGTTAATTTAAAAAAAAAAGACTAAATAAAAATAAGAATGAAAGAGAAAGAGAGAATGAGAAGAAGAATGAATCGCTAAACTTTTAAAATACAACAGGCATCACTGAGGAAATAAATCAGTTTTCCTGTCTTTATTTTTCCCTGTGTCATTGAAAGTCCAGGAATATTTATTATTTTCTTGTATATAATAGCTGAGTACAGCCATTCAAAATCAGCTACCAGCATTCATTAGCATGTTAAATCCCATTAAGTCACTTGGCATCATTTAACATTTTTACATCGGCTAACCTGAGATGGTGTGTTGCACATCAAAACGACTCAGGCAGAAGAGAGGATGAGAAAATAATTACGGCGGCGTGCATGTGTGTGGAGTGTGCACATCAAGGCTCAAGGAGAGTAATTTATCAGGCAACATCTTGTTTTAATCTTTCAGAAATTCTGTTATCATTAGAATTATGATAGCAAACTGCAGGACAACTATTTGATTAACAATTTCTCTGTGTGGGTGCGTGCGTCTCTGCGTGTGATTGCATGTGTATGTCACTATGTATCACACCTGATTATGATGATCAGACAGGCAGAGATGAGTGATGAGGAAAACTGAGGGAGAGAGACAGAAACCGGGAGAGGAGGAAAGACACGGATACACACAGATGCGCGCACACACACACACACACACACACACACGCACGCACACACAGAAAGTGTAAATGAAAAGCTGGATGAAGGGAGGATAGAGGAAAACAGAGTGAGAAATAGATGGATGGTGATACAGAGGTCATAATTCATACCAACAAACCTCCTGCACTCAACTGAAAAATGATGATGCTTCACTAACATTAAGTTACTAATCACTCATCCAACCTTGTGTGTGTATGTGCGTGTGTGTGCATGAATTTTCTTTGAAAGACTTCACATGCATTAGACTGCTAATAAGTCTCTTCACAGTGCTTTTGGTGTGTGCATATGCTTGCTGCTGCCCAGAGAGAGAGAGAGAGAGAGAGAGAGAGAGAGAGAGAATATTTGTTTCATTGATTTCTGAATGTGTTCAAATCTGAGCGCTCATCTATCATCTCTATATTAAGCAGAGTGTGTGTATTTATGTATGCAAATTTGTTATTTTCTGTATTCCAAATATTTTTAATCAACATACACTTTGGATACACTTTTACACTAGGGTCACAGAAAATAGTACTTTCTGATTGGCTGGAAGGTGTCTCTTAAAATCGTATATCAGGAAACTCCAAATGTATTTCGGGTCAAACAGTTTAACCACAGTTGACAATATGGACACAGTTTGTCTTGTTGCCTGTGATAAGCGACCATGGTGTAAGCATGATAATATACTATATAATAATAATAACAATACGTATGTCCATATATTAAAAAAAAAAAAAAAAAAANAAAAAAAAAAAAAAAAAAGCATTAATACTGCTGCGTAAACTCCTAGATCTGCCACTGACAACACACTTTATAACAGAAATCTTAATTGGTACAAAGCTATTGTCTTTTGAATATCTCCTTCACAGGCAGGTCAAAGGTCAGAATTATCCCCAAAACAGCAGTGGCAGCACCTAGTTAACACAGGGGTCTGTCTCCCCTCTAGGCCACCCTGATCTCAAAGAACATGGGTTTAAGATGGACAGCAGCATTTTATTATTGCATATGTTCACTTTTGATGACAGAATCTAAACGTGCAGCATCCAGACACATTTTAAAACATCTACAGAACATCAAAACATGAACTGATGCCTGCATTGAGGAGATACTCGTAACATGTTGGTTTTACACTATTAACTTTTGAAATTTACTTTGCGGTCATTATCAGTCAGTTTTTGAGGTATAATATGATAATTTTTTAATCAGAATCAATCTTCAAATGTGCTTTTCTCTAAGAAAAAAAAAACAGCACGTGTTAACTGTTTTAAATATTAAGCACATATGTAACTAGCTACAGCATGCTATGGTCATGTCTTCATTTTTAGTGTATTCCTGTAAAATGTGCATCTTTAATGTATAAACATGATGAATGTACTCTAAGTATTGAGTGAAGGTCTTTAGTTAGAATCTTTTGTATTTTACAAATGAAAGTGACGTCCTTGAGCAACATACTGGATGCCGACAGCTCGAGGGGAGCTGTTGAGTATTTGATCCTGTGATTTGACCTTCCTGTGGAGCAGGAAAATGAAAAGATGAATTTGTCCTTTGGGGATCCAAAAAAAAAAAAAAAAAAAAGAGAGAGAAAGAAAGAAACAAAGACCACATGTGTCCAAAAGACAAAATGCAAAGTAGCTGTAAAACTTGGTGCCGGAGATTAACATTAACGCATGCTGAAACTGGCTTCCTCCAATTAGATCTGCGTGCACAAAATGTGTTCCAAAAATGTTCAGTTTTCACAAGTGTGTGCGTGTGCATGTGTGCGTGGGGAGGGGGTNGGGGTGGGGGGGGGCACATCTGTTAGGCCAAAGCTATCTGCACCAAGGTATGTGTGTACAACTGACTTCATCATCAGCTTGACTGATCGTGTACGTAATGGGGCGTGTGTGTGTGTGTGTGTGTGTGTCTGTGTGCAGTGTGTGCATTTCATTTGATGACAGGTGCTGATCAGAAACCTATATGTTGATTGCAGACTAATAGTGTGTGTGAGAGGGAGGTCGAAAGTGAGTGTTCATGTTTTGATTGCAAGGTGTGTGTGTGTGTGTGTGTGTGTGTGTGTGTGTGTGTGTGTGTTCACTGATTGCAGAATAATGCAGATCAGATGAAGCAAGAAATCGGCTTTTTGGGCTCCATCAATCATCTCTCTCTCTCCCCTTCTCTCTCTTTCCTGCCTCTCTGACTCATTTTATGCATTCACCATTTCTTTCTTTCTTTCTTTCTTTCTTTCTTTCTTTCTTTCTCATCTCCCTTTATCATTCTCACAAAGTCTTTATTTCCTTTCCATTGAGCCACTGAAATTTCACACACAACACAGTTATACCCAACAGTTGCAGGTAACATTTCCCAATTTTTGTATTTTCTCAGCAAGCAAACCATGGCAGACATACTAACAAAGGCCCTTCATTAAAATTTAAAATTAAACCAATGCTGGAGTGGCTACTGACTTTGCTAATACACTGCTAGGCTACACTTCTTCCATATCATAAAACCGTATTATAAATAAATATGCCAAAAATAAATAAATAAATAAATAATAATAATAATGTAAATGCCAAAAGATGATAAAATGTAGAAATGGAGACAAATGAATCAATGTCTCATCATGTAAATGATCAGTTTCAGCAGTGTTTGAGTCTTAGGTTCCTGGTTCCAAGAACCAGTATCTCAGGCCCTGTCCACACTAACACAGATATTTTACAAAACGCATATCTTCCTCTGCACTTTGGCCTCTCATCCATATGCAAACGGCGTTTTAGGCGACTAAAATGGAGATTTTTTTAAAATGGCTTCTAAAGTGAAGACTTCTAAAAACTCAGCTTTCTGTGTATCTGTGTGGACATGTAAAATTGAGTTTATGGAAAACAACGATGTCACAACTAAACTTGTGCATGCAAACTGTTGCTTTGTGCAATGAGCATGCGCCAGAAACAATAACAACAATGGCGAACACCGCGTACCGGTTTCTTTATGTTTGGTTAGCAATAGCGATCACAAGTTTACAAGTTAACTTGGCATTGCTGCACCATTTTACCAGCAGACAACGGCGTCTGCAACTGCTGCGCCCAATATTACTGGGTCCATGGCGTCCGCTGGTTAAAGTCCACCAGAAACGATGGTTTTGGGGTCGATTACCGCCAATGGAAATACGTTAAGTACGCATGCTCAGAACATTCTTTTCTGTTATTTGATATGGCCTGGCGTGCGTTTGTAGCCGTTTGAGCATTTTCGTGTGGACATGTGTAAAACGATGCTTGTGTGGACATAATTATTATTTTTTTTTAAACAGTGAGGAAAATAACCATTTAAAAAATATCTGTATCAGTGTGGATGAGGCCTTAGATTGACACCGATTCAGCCCAACAGAATCGGCCTGTGTGTAGACTAGGGAGCCACCAGTAGACAGTCACGTTCATGACATCAGCAAAGGACTCCTTAAACAGGTGTGACAGCTGCCTACATAAAATGCCAAATAAAAAGACTTTTTTGATGTTAACATGTGCTGTTTTATGTTAGGTTTGGGTTTTCAGGGTCACGGGGGGCTGCAGCCTATCCCAGCAGTTATTGGACAAGAGGCTGGAGACAGGACGCCAGCCTATTACAGGGCTGACACACACACACACGCGCACACACACACACAAACATTCACACTCTCATTCAAACCTATGGTCAATTTAAAGTTTCCAATTCACCTCACCTGCGTGGAGGTGGGAGGAAACCAGAGCACCCAGAGGAAACC
The DNA here is from genome assembly GCA_014773175.1 of Lucifuga dentata. Taxonomy (NCBI): domain Eukaryota; kingdom Metazoa; phylum Chordata; class Actinopteri; order Ophidiiformes; family Bythitidae; genus Lucifuga; species Lucifuga dentata. The sequence goes on from VXCM01000713.1 coordinate 198,299, forward strand.
CACACAGACGCGGGAAGAACAAGCAAACTTCAAAGGATCTAGACAGATTCAAATCCAGGACCTTCTTGCTGTGAGGCAACACTAACCCCCAAGCTACCGTGATCGCTTCCATTTGTAAGTAAAACAGGAAGTAGCCCAATGCACAACACATTTGCTCACTGGAAAGAGTTACTTTTAAACCTAAGAAGTAATTCATTCTCCCCCTTGCAAAGACCTGTTGCTATTAGGTCATTTGAAACAGATCCAGTAATCTATTTCCATATTTTTGATCCTGGACAAAATGACTCAAGGAATGGCTAGCTGATGGTTAAGGCACCATAACTCAATAAGAAATGATAACGCAGTGGTGATATTAGAAAAAAAAAAAAAAAAAAAAAGAGAGAGATAGCATTGCAAATCAAGCTAGATTTATCCTGCATTTATCCAGATCTGTGGCCAGATATGATTAGATAATCACCGCAAGTTACTGATCGGATTGACAATTCATTTTTGGTTTTCAAGATGATCTGGAAGTCAGTACAGTTCATATTCATTGTATTCCTTTGTCTTCATCCATTCATTGAAAAGAAATTAGTTATTTCTTTGGTCTAAATTGATTGTAAGACTTAGAGAGGGTTAATCAGAGTGTGAGAGACTGAGGGAAAGTGTGTGTGTGTGTGTGTGTGTGTGTGTGTGTGTGCACGTGTGTGTCAATCGATTGCCACTACTGATGCATAGAGGAGTCGTGGTTTCACATGAAAACATCCGCAGATACGGTACTTCCATGTGGACACACACACACACACACACACACACACACACAAACACACACATCTGCAAATGCAATCATGCACTTAATGCACTTTTTTCATTGTAAACTAAATTGGGACACAAAACAAAACAACAAAAGGGGCTATAAAGATCAGAGGTTGGTCTAATTTCTGTTACACATGAAAAAATATATCACACAAACGGAGGAGTCAAACCATTCAAAGATCTGAAGCATATGGGGCCTAAAAAAGCCACCACATAAAAACAAAGAATACTCATAAAAACCTGAGTATTTTAATTTCTAGGAACTTTTTTCAAGCCATAATAATGTGTCTGGAAACTATTTCTATTTTTCACTGAAGATAAATCATATGTAGAATTTAATGCTCATCTAATGCAAGAAATGCACCAGAACAGGTGAGACCAATTTATTGGAGACAGTTTTCCTCTTCCTGTTTCAATGTGCGCAACTCGGGTATCCCACTTAAAGAATAAAGAGTGATTACTGTCATTTGCTTTCAGAAGGATTTTTACCTTTGTTTGGGGATCAGTTGAGAATGTGGTACTTTTATAGAACAAAGAAAGCAGTAAAACGTGGATTAAGTAGTTCTGAACTAAATTAGAAACTACTTAAACTAGGAACTATCTGGTTCCTTCATTTCTTTGTTCACATTCGCACCACTCTTCAATTGGTATGAAGATTATAGAAATTAAAGGAAGTGGCATCTATAGTGCAACAGCTACGTCATTCCACAACACAAACACACAACTTCCCTTCTTGTGGCAATTCCTCTTCCTGAGATAGTTGTATTGTGCTCTATGTCTATATTTGATTGAATAATTATGTGTCCAATTTATTATTTCATTCACATATAGCTCATGATGATGATGATGATGGTGATGATGATGGTGATGATGATGGTGATGATGATGATGATGATGATGANATGATGATGATGATGATGGTGATGATGATGGTGATGATGATGGTGATGATGATGATGATGATGATGATGATGATGAGTCAGATACTGGATGAATGGTAAAAATCAGTGGTCAACTAGTAAAAATTAGTAAGCAAGATAACACAAACACACATCTACACATACAGTGCACAGAGATACACCATAGCAATACACAAACAGAAACACACACACGCTCTCTGACAAACTGCAAATCCTCTCTCTCTCTCTCTCTCTCTCTCTCTGACACACACAGNACGCTCTCTGACAAACTGCAAATCCTCTCTCTCTCTCTCTCTCTCTCTCTCTGACACACACAGGCACACACACAAAGCGGAGGATAAACACAGAGGGAAAGCATGAGGAATAATTAGAAACACGAATGAATGCCTGGTATTTGTGATGATGATATGATGATAGGAGTCCTGCTGCCTGCTGGTCCTTCCAGAAGGTTCTCAGAGGTCATTTTGGAACCTTCTAGAATATTCCGCTTGCTTTCTGATGGGAATACCAGATCTGCCAGTGCAGCCTTAGCTGTCAATTATATCCAGATTTTCGACTTTACTGGGGCCTCAATGCCACATCAATACTGCAATACCATCCCTTCATCTATCTCTGTCCCGTCCCCTGTCCCTCCGCCTTCTTTCCACACTGGCACAATAGCAAGAACAATGCCAGGGTGCCACCACATCAAACAGAGAGAGAAAGAGAGACAGAGGGACAGAGAGAGGGACAGATGAAGAAAGAAACAGAGAAATTACAGTGTGGGTCAAAATCTGATTGTACATCAAAGTGAAGCTGAGGGGAAAAAATGTCCTAAACTGATTATATATCCATGAGAAGAGAAACCACAGTGTCTCTCTCGATGTGTTGTTTTTTGTCTCTCACTCTCTTTCTGTCTTTGTCTGTCTCATGGTGCCAACTGTCTACACGCTACCAGCGTCTCGTTTTTACACGTTTCTATCACAGCCATTTGTGTGGTATCAAATCCAGCATTGCTGACAGATCGTCTTTTTGTTTGCTTTGAGGCATTTTTCATTTATTCTGCACCTACACCGATTCCATACTATAAAAACAAATAAGTCTCTGATTTGCCCTGATTAGCTCTTGTGAAACAGACTTCACATGCTTTCCTCTTAATCTGAGCTCATTCCATATTTGTGGACGTCCACAGTGTCAGTTTTGGGGGATAAGAACATATTTTCCCGATTAGAACTGTTGGCACTTAGTGGATTCTAATTCATTTCCATGGAAAAGCTCAAATAGCCATTTTTGGGCCCCAAACTCAGTCTTGTATTTATTTTCAATGGAGCAACTGTAGATGTTACAGATCGATGAGATCAGAGTTTGGGAGCAAATTACTGAATTTGACAGATAAAGGATGGACTGTAAACAACCACAGGAACAAGGCATCAGTGTTGTGTTAGCAAGAAACAACTTTTGCCTAAAAAGGATATTGCAAGAAATATTGTTTTTATAAAAAACTGTAAAATCCGTTGTTAAAGAACTAGAAACTACAGTGTTTTCTCTTGAAGTTATTAATCAGTGGTGTAATAATGAAGAACATCTGGCCAGTGTTCTGTTGATGTGAAACATGGATGCTCTTAAGAGAGCTTTAAAACAACATGAATGCAACAGGAAAGCGGCTCCTTCGAAGGACGCGGCGAATCTTGTATGCGGCACACAAAACGAAGAAGGATGGATTTTATCGAGTGCTGCAAAAAGTTTAACTCTTCAACATGATTAAAACTCACCAACTGCAAGTTTTTGGCCATGTGATGTGAAAAGAGAAACTAGAACATGTCACAGTAACTGGAAAGATTACAGGCAAATGTGCAGGAGAGCAACAAAGACGTACCGTATACACTCGAGTATAAGCCGAGTTTTTATTACCAAATTTCACAAAGCAAATCGGGGGGTCGGCTTATACACGAGAAATTCAAATTTGATCCCAGAGAATGAAATTTTCAGGGGTGGAAATAGTACCACTACCATGGAAAATATTTTAAATCATACCTTAGAATGAGATATTTCCTGACAAATCATCTTATCCAGCACATTTTGTGGCAGCCAGTAAGCACTGCTGTGATTGGTCAGTGATGGTAATCAGCTGCTGAAATAAATATCATGTTTACCGGTGATTATTTTCAGAAAATCGCAGGAATACTATGACAATACCCAGAAAAACAGATAATTTGCTAAACAAATAAATTGATGGAACATCATNACTATGACAATACCCAGAAAAACAGATAATTTGCTAAACAAATAAATTGATGGAACATCATCAGGGAGTTGGTTTATATACAGGTTTCTTTAAAAATCTAAATTTTCAGGTCAACATCAGGCTTATACATGAGATCGGCTTATACTCAAGTAAATACAGTACATATTGATCAGATCACTACTTGGAAGCAAACTCAACCTTAGTGTTCAAGGACACTGAAAAGTGAAAAAGAACATACATGAAGAAGAAGCTTTAACAATAATAATACCCAGATAAATGTACATGCACACTTGCAGCATTTTACATGCATGATAGATGCTATGACACCGAGGCAGACTGACACTTGCAAGTGTTGAGACTGCAGAAACTAAACACACACATACCCACTCACCCACTCACACCCACAACCTGTCCCGCTGTCCTTGACTGTCCTCTGTAAATCTCCCTGTCAAACCTTTATAGATCCAGAACAGATAAACAGGATGTTTCCCAGCGAATCAGAATCTCTCTAAGTGACCAGTAAGACAGAAGTCTGAGGAGTCGACAGCTTGACGTGAGACCGGTGTCCCACAGGACCAGAGGATCCCTCAAGTCCAGTTCCAGCGTTTCCCCCCATTATCATTTTTATCAAGACTTCTTTGTCTGAGCTCAGTGGGGTGAAATAGATCAATGGAATGTTCAAATCTGCTGTCAAACTGCCCCCCAAACACACACAACCATAAATACATAACACACACTGTTTTATTACTGTTGTGTTCCATTCTTTTAGATGCACACTGTTTCCTCATCTGCATTACTAATCTAATTTGCTTTCATCAAACACACGTTCTGTGACACGATGACACAAACAGATTCACTAATAATGCCACACTTCCTCTGGCTTTCACATACACACACATGCACACACACACACACACTGAACTGTGTATTATACTGTACATGTGCAAAAGCAGAAACCATTTCTTTGCCCCACTCTAAAACAGTGAAACACACATATTTGCATGTCCGCAAGACCAAGTTGTATAAACTTGCGACACACATGCACAAAAACATAATTGTGTCTATAAACCACACTCATCCATCATCTTAGCTAATGTCACATGGTAAACTGTCTATGACAACACATGATGTTAATTTATCATCCCTCCCCAGTGTGTGTGTATGTACTCTATTCTCTTCTCTTCCTCTTTTCCTTCCTGTCCGACACTCATTTTCTTCTTCTATTTTACGTCTTTATTGTTTTCATGTATTTGTGTGTGTATGCGTGCACGTGTGTCCGCGTGTATGTACTTGCACAAGACATCGTCATGTATATCTGGTATATGTTCTGTGCATGTAAGTGTGTTTATGTACTGATATGATTTTCTTCACTTAATGTTTCTTTCTTTTCTTAAATTTCTGAACTTATAAATCTGAATCAACAAAGTTGGCTTAAAAGAGAAGTCTGAAAGCATCTACAAAAGATCAAATTCAGTAACCTAGACAACAATCTGCGTATTAACATCAGGGTTCTATTCAGAGAAAAGAATCTGGATAAATAAGCAGAATCGTAATGCAGAATACAATAAATAATTCATGCAAAACCACAAACAGCGTTTGAAGGACAACACATGCATGTAATAATATCTGATTTTTTTTCTTTATGCCTTTGCACATCTCTGGCCAAGAAAAATGACTCTTGAATTGTTTACCTTTGTGAAATGATAGAAAAAAATAAACAAATAAAACTTAGTAAAATAGAATTGCTCTTTGTCTCCTTGAAAAAGTTGTATTGTGTGAATCCTTTTTACCTGCAGTATCTCTATATTTAGGGAATAAAAGCCTCTTTTTTCCTGACTTTTCATAAATTAATGTCATTAAAACTGAACGTTGTCCCTATAATGCCTAATGTATCCCTACATTTGCCTTCTAAGATCACATTTGATAAAACAGGAACCTTCAGCTTATTAACAGTGACATTTTTCCTCAGAATGGAAGCAGAGTTTTGAAAATTACAGCTTTGGACAAAAACAACGAGTTATTTCTCACATCTTTTTTCAGAGCTTTGCAACCTGTGTGTTTTTCTCGGCTCCCTGACTAAACCATATTTTACTCATTTAGAGAGCCTGTTATTCATGTCACCTCATCAGCCAAATCCATCCTCAATATGTTTTTTTCTGTCTCTTTGTTTCTCTCAGTCTTTCTTCCTCTCCGCCTTCGTGACTTATCTGTCTCAGCCTTGTGTAATTGCTAGTATCCTTAATTAAAGTACTTCAACAAAACAGGAAGGACACGGTGTTTACAAAGAGCACACACTCATAAATATAACAGAGAACAGAGCACATTTTTAGGCCACAATTTGTGTTGGGTTATGAGCATGTCTGTGAACATGTACAGTGTGTGTGTGTGTGTGCGTGAATCCACAGAATTGATGGTAAAATGATGCAGCTCAGTAATCAGGATGCCATCCTTTCATCCCTCTCCTCACTCGTCTTCTTTTCTCCATTCTTCATCTCTTTATCTTTGACTCATTCTCCCTTTTCCCTCTCCACACATTCCCCTACACTCTCTCTCTCTCTCTCTCTCTCTCTCATACAGTGACAGAGACAAGCAGACTGGATTTGTGTATGCCATTGACAGAGTGTATGTCTCAAACAGAGAGAGAGAGAGAGAGAGGGAGAGGAGGGGGAAGAGGAGAGGAGGATGAATAAGACTCAGGAGATGAGGGAGAGAATTACCTCTGAGCATGAGGGAGTGAAATACAGACGAGAGAACGGTAGAGACATTCAAGAGAAGGAGTGATAACACATATCGAGAAGAATGAGAGTGACAGAATTAAGAGAGAGATGGGGTGAGAGAAACAGGAGATGGAGAGAGAAAGAAAGAGATCAACTATTACTCGGAGATGTGGGCACGTTTCATGATTCCCATGTTGTTCCGAGTAGCAAGAGAGAAGGATAGAAAAAAAGAGATAGGCTATAATCGCATTTTCTGTGGTGCGCACACGTTTCATGAATCCCATGTTGCTTTTTGGCTCTGGGCAACAAATTGAGGGTAAAACTTGCAGCAGAGATGAGGAATGAAAAATTTAAGATAATATTCAGAGCTGTTCCCGGTGGAAGTCTACTCTGATTCACAGCACATGCAAGTGGAGAGAAAGAGGATGGCAAATGAATGAAAAATTGGAGGAGAATGAGGAAAATGAGAGACAGGAAAAGAGGCATGGATAGAGGGAGAGCTTCAGAGCGGGGAGGAGGAAGAGAGAGGAAAAGAGGCAGAAGAGAGATTTGGGGAGGAAGGAGAAGGAAAGAAGATTTCAGAGGGTAGGAAGCAAGGGAAGAGGATGAAGATGTAGAGCAGGAGAGAAGGAGGTACAGGGAAAAAAATGTGAAAAAAAAGTAGGTAGGCAGAAGCAAAAATAACATATTGGATTAGTTATGCAGAATCTGGATTGTTTTTTCAAAATTGTATCATACAGTAGATGAATGCAGCAACATAATAACCTGCTGAGGTTATTACAGTGGTCTCACCTGCTGAGACCACTCTTCTGCTCACACTCTAACAATTAGTGTTCATCATGACCCTACACGATTCTACACGAGCTCACATGGGCTGAATTCTCTCCTGTATCCAAATAAAACGAATCAACTATTTGCCAGGATGTCAGCTTCAAAATGGCTCCGGATAGAGTTGGGACATCAAATTCAATACGGTAAGGGACAAGATTCCTAACCTGAGGGGCTTGTGGTGACACTGGCCAGGTCTGCATCACACCGTAATGAGTCCCCTCAGTCTGGGCTCGTCTCATAGAATATTCATGTCCAGGAGGCAGGTCAGGTTTGCTGCATTCACTTCTAATGTCAAGTCAGACACCACAGCAGAAGCCAGTACTACTAAACTTGTTATGAACCTAGATAAGCCCTAATATCAATCCTGTCTCCTTAGGAGTAAGGTTTATATGACTGAAATTATATCAGAAATGTTTATTATGTAAGTTAAATGCTTATTTTTTCCTTATCTGCCTACTTGTATCTACTCGTGGCAGATAAAGAATGATTAAGGTTTCATGATGAGGATTAGGCAATTAAAGCCACTCGGTCAAGGTTACATAAACATCAGGTCCAAGAGAACTAAGGTGTAGTTTAGGTGTGGTGAGAGTTAAATAATTAAACTTAACTAAAGGAAAAGATTTTAGGTATCATCAATCATGTAATTTGTACTTTTGGGAGGGTTGAAGACGAGACATGGTGCTACATTCAATGGTCCAGATTCATAAACCATGGCGCAAATCCACATTGCTATGCGCAAATATCATGGCAACCATGTTTGTTCATTCATAAGCATCTGTTACTGACATATTTTAGCGTTTGCCTTGAAAGAGGCATTACTGAGATATTTCCTTATTTACATGTCATGGTAGCTATTCATAAAACAAACCTACACGCAAAATTAAGACCTGCTTCAGTCCAGTGGTAAATTTCAGCAATATGAAATATGGGCGAAGTTTAAAACTTTATTTGCCTCACATGTGTTAGTGATCAATAACTTTGATAAACTCACTCAGCTGATCAGTCAGTTTCTAAATGGTANTTATTTGCCTCACATGTGTTAGTGATCAATAACTTTGATAAACTCACTCAGCTGATCAGTCAGTTTCTAAATGGTATGATCTGACAACATTTAGGCACTTGAATCACCTCACCTGAGTTCCTCAAAGACCCCCCCTCCCCCCCCNCACGTTTAACTGTTATTTTAGTATTAGTCCTTTAAAACGAGGATCTCTAAAGCAGAATGTATGTTTCCTTTGCCGATTTGTGGCTTTAAAACCAGATGAATCAAGATAAATGGTGGCTGATAAATATGCTCATTAACACGCTGATCTTCATTGGCTTTTATCTGTCACACCTTACAGCAACGCTACTTTCATATGACAGCGGTGCACTGATTAGTGTAGGAGAAGTTTTATGAATGAGCCTCAATTATCACGGCACACATTAAGGCAATGCTACACTCCTTATCGCTGTTTTGTTTTTTATGAATCTGGGCCTATATCATTTGCAGAGATATGCTGTCAAATGTACTAGTAAGGCACTGCAGAATTTGTGGTGATTAGAAGCTTGTACAAGGAGTTGGGCAAATACTCAGATAACATCTTCCTGATGTTATGTTGCGCAAATCGCTATGATCAAGAGACAAAAGAAATGTGATGACTGTCAATTGTGATACTCGAGTTTTTTGCAGAATTTGTTGGGAGAAGCAACAAGGAGCCAAGTTGGACTCAGAGTTGGCCGTATTATAGGAACGGCTGGAATAACAAGGACCTGCCATCAGTGAATATGGAAGCATGAGTGTGTGTCTGAGTGTGTGTTTTGGTTGTGTTATAAGGGACACTGCTGCATATTTTCTCAATCAACATTCTCAGCTCATGCACCCACAGTGCAGCACAGACAAACTTTGTCTTTTGAAGCATCTTGGCAAAAAATCTGAAAGGTTCTGCTCTGATCACTATTCCTGTGTGTCTTTTCATGAGTGAAACCAGCCATCGCAGAACTGCTGACTCATCACGTGATGAGGGTCATTTGCAGCTAACAATATTCTTTATGGACCGATTATGACATGGCATTTTCTATTCTCCTTTTCCTCGTTCTGTTTCCCTCTCTGCGCTTTCTTCTCTCTAGAGCTTAATCTGTTCCTCCACTGTATAGAAGAAAAATTAGAATGAAAACCTATGATGAACATAATGGGAATTTTATTTGAAATTTTAGCTGATGTATTGACACATTTGGCCTCTCAGTGACCTCAAGGTGACACACAGGGCTTTAAAGACACACACATACTGTATACTATAAACATATGAAGTCCTAAACACATGCAAACATAAACACATTACTCATTCTCTCTCATTTTGTTCTATCAACCCCCTCAATCCTCTCACCCACATCCACTCCACTCAATGAAAAATTATTATTGGTGATTTTCTCTATTTCTCTGTTTTCTCCATCCAACTGACTGCCAACTTGCTCCCCTCCCACAGNCCCCCCAAATCTTCGCTCTATGTGACTCATATTTTACTCATCATAATGTTGATTTCATATTGACTAAACTAACACTCGATCATTGATTATTTGCTGTTGATATTCTCCTGTAATATTTCCTTGTTTTGATCTTTGTAATTTACCTATTTCTACACCTGCGGCTCCAATTGCACACCTGGTCTATTGGAGCTGCAGGTGTAGAAACAGGAAAATTACAAAGATTCATTTGAGGAGAGAGGATTTCTATTTCAATCGCCTCTCCCAGGATTTCTTCCGTTTTCCTTATACAATAAGGTTTTTAGGGAGTTTTTCCTCATCTTCTTAGAGAGCTTGGGCTGGGTTGGGAACCATTAATGTGTGGGTCTGTAAAGCCCTTTGAAACATTGTGTGTGATACTGGGCTATACAAATAAATTTGACTTGACTGACTATTGAATGGGAAAGAGAGAGAGACATCCATCATCCCTTCATCACTACACAACTTATACAGGAAGAGAAAGACGGAATAATGGAACTTAGTAGACCCTTTCCTTATGACACCGGGGTCAAACTTGCATTGTGACCTTTGTTTGGTCACATGCTCCCTCGTCTTGTAGCTTCTTTCTGATTCCTCTGCAAACAACAAATTATTACCTTTTTCATGAAGGAACATTTTCATTCACTTACAGCCATGTCTGGCACAAATCTGCTGCCTGTGGTGACTCATTCTACTTCCTGCAACCACACAAACTCTTTATATTATCATGTCTAGACAATACAAACTAGTTTTCCTTCCATGAGGAGGTTTGGTAAATGTGGCACCATCCCTGAGACCAGAACCGCTCATGGGCTGCAGCTATTTATATATAAATGAGTTGAATGCCTCTTCAGAAAATCATGACTCAACCTTGTATCCTCGAAAAAGCTGTAATGGTTAACATTATGAGGAAAACTGAAAGGCTCTGTTCCAAATTAGATAAACACAATTGGAAATAAATGATTGCAAAATAGGAAAAATACAAAATAAGTGCAAACAATTTGGCTTTGGATGATTTGAGTGCTTGGTGGATGGCATTTTTACAGAGTGTTTCTCATATTTTGAATGTTGAAACAAAATCACTCAATTCCTCTGTCTTCCTACAATGATTTGCTTGATTTTTGCATTGCTGTCACATGTTTATTCTACATTAAAATCAGAACAATATTTCAGAGCATCTGCCTTGTAGCATATTATAAAGTATACAGTAGATGTTTGTTTACCATGATATCTTTACTTATTTCTGAGGTGAATGCTTGCCATAACTAGCTGGAATCTATAACCTCAAGCTAAAAGCTCACATCTCTCTTTCTGGGGTCACCAGATTTTATCCCGCAATAAAAAATTAATAATGGATACATAAAGAAAAAAAAAATGAGGAAATGGAAGATTTCAACTTTCCACAAGGCACCAATAAAAATGGAAAGAAATCCATTTTCGGATGGCCCTTTTTAAATGTGTGTCATTAACAGCAGAAATCCAATATTCCAGCCTTTCCCTTTTTCTAGAGGGTTAAGAGGTTCAGAGAAAAGCGTGATTGTAGAATGGAGGCATGATAAGAGAGAGGGAGAAGAGATACAGAATGAGGGAAAGAATGAAGAGTCTTGTGAAAGCTCATTTCCTCATCAGTTCACAAAGAGATGTAGGAAGTAAAAACAGCTGGACTTTGAGACAAACTAATCACACAAAAGTATGAATGAATGATTCTGGTGTCTTGAAACTCGTCAGCAGCTCATGCCACATGAATAGAATTTTCATGTTCAGAAAGCAATAAAACTCAATATTTGATATTTTAACCCTTAGTGTTATTATTAGAGTATTTTGTCTATTTCAAATGCAAATACAAAAAGAATACTATCAAAAAAAATTCTCGAATGTATAATTTAACACGAGAACTCAATGTGCTGCTTTGTTTTAGAACTTCTGTATATTACAAACGCACTAAAGCGTAATAATTAGATTTTCTTAATATAATAAATTAGTCTGCAGTTCAATAATTTTTGGTACACAGAAACTGAAAATACCATGAGTAACAGGGCAAACACAAAAATATTAAAACATAAGGAAATCAATAGCTACATAAATTAAATAGACCAAAAAAAAAAAAAAAAAAAAAAAAGGTTGCTGTCAGTACACTATTCCATTTAAGAAATTAGATATTTTTTTATTATAAAGATGTTTAACATTAAGTTATAGCTGTTAATTGATAGTATTTTGATGACGCACATATTGTTATTCATTATATCAACTCAAAATGTGAAAAATGTTGCTTTATAGAAACAAGTGTTTCTGTCGGTGAACGTTGTATTTGAAAACATCGATGAATACAGGTTCGTAATTAGTGTGAGTGCTCAGAGACCACTAATGGATTTTCAGCGGAAGTTTCTCTAAGTGAAGCAAAGAGCAGAATCCTAATATTTGTGTCCCTGTGTGTGTGTGTGTGTGTGTGTGTGTGTGTGTGTGTGTGTGTGTGTGTGTGTGTGTNGTGTGAGGGTGGGGGGAAGGGGAGTGAGAGAGAGAGAGAGGGAGAGAGCCTAATTGCAGAATGCAGTTGTTCATCTTTAATGTCTGGAACATCCAAATCACTCCTCACTAATTACAGTTCTGACTGTCTAATTTACTATTCGGTTGGCTGGCTAACTGTTCATTTGGCTGGTTGTTGTCTTGCTGGTTGACTGACCACTTGGCTGATTGACTGATTGACTGGTTGGCAGGCTGGACTGGGTGTATAATTGGATGACCGAGTAACTGGCTTACAGCCTGGCTGATTGACTGGGTGACTGACTGACACGTTGACGTATTGACTGGATAACTGACTGACTGTTTGATTAAAATGATATTTATAGCATATGAAAGAGAATCTCACCTTGCACGAGCCCAAGTTTATATTTAGTGTAAGAGTGAGACATTATCATGCTGACAAACACATGGATGGATGTGAAGGGTTTAATGGGTGAAGCTCTACAATAACAACATGAAATATAATGAGAAAATTTAAATAAAAGCTGTAGATTTGATTACATGCTATGCCAGTGCAAGTGAAAGTGGAGTAATGTCATTATCAACAGAAAGCCTGTCAACAACAATGAGGTAACGCAGGTTAGAAAGTAATTTAAGTCGCGCAAAAGGCAAAAGCACAAATAAATAATGAGATGTGAAAGCAAAGCATAAATGTGTCTGCCCCTGAAAGCATATTTAGGAAGGTGTACATGAATATTTGGTGTCATGTACAGACCAGGAATGAAAAGTGGCCCAGGACATCTGACTCAAACCAGCTCAGCTAAACCCACAGAGAGGAACACCAACCCCATACAGCTCCAAACAAAAATATCATAAATAATATTCTCAGCATAGTTAAGATCTTTGACTCAAACATCATTCATCAAAATGATTTTATAAAGAGTGAAAAGAAAAATGAAGAAAATGCAAAACTAGTTGCCAAATCAAATTTCAAATCAGTTTTAATTTAATATAATTACGCATCTATAGCAAGAGAATGGTTTGCGTTAGACTCATCTGAGTGTAAATCTCTACAGCAGCATGCACACACATACACACACACTCACACATACACAGAGGGAGGCCTGAATCTCAAAGCTCCTGCTCCAAAGACAAAAACCTGAACCTCTTCAGAGTCAACAGCAATATCAGTGGGTCAGACCTGGTTCACTAAACACACCACCTGTACAACAGCAGTCACCTTCAATATCACATGACCAGGTGTTCAACAAGCTGTTAAAGGGGAAATTTTATACAGATGTCCATGTTATTTTTTATTTATGGTCAATTTTGAAATTGTTGCATTGCTTTAATATGTTTAAAAAAAAAAAAAAAAAAAAAAAAACATGCATGTCTATTGCATCCCTGCTGCAGCACCACTGTGCACAATGAGTGACAACAGGTCATTTTACATACTGTCTCTTTAAGGCCCCCTCCTGGAAAGCCAACTTATTCTGATTGGCCCGCTGTTTCAGACCTGAGCTAGCAACCTACGGACTGCTAAACAAGGATGCTAGCCAAACACTTGGTCACTAGTCTCGTATATTTGTGAGCATGTCCAGCTTCAAGGAAAGGAATGATCAAAAATGAAGCTTTGAAGGACCATAACACCTATTTTGCATGTTTAAGCCTAATATATTCCATTTTCACACATGTAACTACTGACAATCATTTCCCACAGCATAGTACTGGAACACTGAGTTTAAAAACAAAACAAAAAAAAAAAAACTTCCTACCTTCCAAACCACCACTGATTTCAGTTCATTCTGGTATGTTATTAAAATCATTGCATTGTTGATGCTTGAAACATTCTTGGGAAAAGTAATCCATTATCCTTAATAGCACATGTATTCAGGTTTGTTTTTTTTTTCCAAAGTTTCATAACTTTAGCGTTTAAGCACAATAAAAACAACGGAGTGAATGTTCGTCTCCACCGAGGAATATAGTCCCAAAAGAAGACCTCGTAAGAAATTGAAAAATTTAAACAACCATGACTTCAAAAGACTGCATAACTATTATCAGGTGAAACACTGATTTCTAAGGTGGGTGTATCGCTTGAATATTTGATTTTGAAAGATGAAGAGGTTTTGCAAAATATTAGAAAACCTGGAATACGCTGTTATCTTTTGGAAAATGGTTGTTAGTAATGTAACATGTATGAACATTTAATATAATAGGCTCAAACATAAAATGGTCAGTATGGTCCTTTAAGGGCAGTTAAGGACGTATGAGTTTGGCTTACTGTTCTGTCCTACCTTTCTGTAGGCATGTCTGCAAATGGCAATAATTCACAATATACATATAACAAACACACATATGAAAGAAATTAAGTCCATACACACTGAGTATGCACAAACACAAGTTAGCAATCAGACATGGACTCAAAACATGAATGCAACACAGCTTAAATGTTTTCAATGTACTACAATGCTCTCTCTCTCTATATATATATATAAATATATATACACACACACACACACTACTCAGACACATGCATATACACACACATGCACACATGCATAGACACACACACACACACACACACACACACGCATGCACACATGCCACAGTTTAGATTGATGCAGTGTTTGAAGAAGTCCAGATGGTGTGTGTGTTACACAGTGCTCCCCACAGAGAAGTGTATCACCAACATACACATGCTAACACACACAGTAAACAAACATTGTCATATATCTTTGTTCAGCTGACTGCTAATTAGTTCCTGGTGGACTTCATTCAGATGTTCTGGAAAATTACATTTCCCTAAAAAAAAATTTCAGGAGCCTACATTTTTGTTGTTGGCATCATCACAGTGTAACTGCAGGAAATTCCTCAAATCCAATGAAAACTGACAAATCCGGTAAATTTCTAAGCAAATTTGCAAAGCAAATACGCTGAAGTGGAAATCTCAAACAGCCATAAAAGGCAATACGTGAGGACACATGTTAAACCTATTTTCATGCAAATAAATAAACTGGACATAAATTTCTGATTTTTAAATGTTCATTGGCCTAACTAAACATTTAATTGTGTTCAAAATGTCAACACAAAATCTACTTCAAAATCTACTTCAATATACTTCAGGGCTTACCTGAATGCGCCGTTCATCAAAAACTCTGAGGAAGAAGTAAATAAAGTAGACATTGAACTTTAACATAACATCTACATTTAAAAAAAAAAAAAAAANTTTAAAAAAAAAAAAAAAATGCACATTTAAGGTGAGTTTACAGAAATATTTGACTTGAGTTCCATTAAATTTGGAGGATATTTGTGGGCTTAAAATGAAGGAGTCCTTTAAGGTCTTACTGACACACTGGTGACAGGGTACTGATTATAAGAATACTGCTGTATTAGCCAGCAAATATACTCAAATTGTGTCCTGCAGCTTTGACCCACTTTACACCTACTACTAATATGATTTTAAAAATCTAATCTGGATAAGGAAAAAGATGAGTTAATCAGCTTGGGAATGGGAAATTCAGAAATAATTTCAGCCTGCAGGGTAGCAACGATGTGTACTGTCCTACTTCTGTCATCTCCCACTTCAGCTGACTCTTTTCTGCAGTTTCACCACAGATGGAATTGTCACCTTCCTGCCTAAAAATGTGCTTGAAAAATAAGATTTATCATGATGAAATCAAAATGAGGGCAATCTGAATGAATACAACCAGCTGTAAATGTAATTAGGCTGTAATCATCCCTATGGTATGTCTAGAGGACTGATTTTTTAACATTATTTTGTTATAAATGAGGCCTTTGTCTGTGGTGCTTGCTTTTGGATGGAGGCATTAGGCAACCGAAATAAAAACACTTGGACATACTAATAAGGTGGTTTTAAAGAAAGGAGTGGTACCAGTGCTTTTTATGGACCAAGAGGTCACAAATCCAGAAGTCACGCTATACGCTCACTGGTTAGCTAAACTGCGGAGCCAAACAAATGATTCATTTGTGATGCCAGACATCCTCTGCTGGACCGCTTAGGCACAACCCAGCCAACATCGAACATCCAGCTTGCTAGATACAAACAGGAAGCTGATAATGCTGCTGATCTGACCTGCCCTGATACATGTATTTATAAATCCATGTTTAACAGAAAGAACACCATGCTAACATCAACTTAAAAAAAAAAAAAAAAAAAAAAAAAAAATGGCTGATTGTGATTAATGTAATATTCTGTACCCAGTAGAACAGCAGCTAAACTATGCTTGCCCTGCCATTTATTATACATCTGCTGATTTTATAATTAGACTCAATAAGTGAGCAAAGGGAGCACAGGAGTGTGTGTATTAGGGATGTGTGGTTAAACACAATTTGACGTAAGAGTTTTACATCAGAGGAATTTCACCAATCCCTGTTTTCCAAAGAACATTTTTCTTATAGACAAAAACTTAAACTGATAAAATGGTATAGTAAGCCCACTTCATTTAACATCTTCACGATTCAATATTCAGCCATAATGGTCAAATATTCTTAGGTATAAGATGTGTGTAAATAATCTGATAGATGAAAATTATGTGTGTTTTTATGATTATGGAAAAGTATTTTGAGGAAAAGTAGAACAGTTTTATATACTGGAGGTTGTCAAGATTTATCATGTGATAAAGGGGTTTTTTTCCCCCCATTAAAAAGTAGAAAAATCTGCTTAATGCTAAGACTTGCTGTGTTGGGTAATTTGTTCAACCCACTGCCTGACACTTTTATTTCAACTTTCTTTTCTCGAGCAAAAAGTTTCTAATTGGTAATTTAATTTATGTGGTGACAATAAAATTCAGTGCAAGCCTTTTCTAAATCTCTGTACTTTAAAAATACATATTTTATCATTTGAAACACTATGTAGAATATCTAAGTCCCTCTGAAACTCCCTTTTTCATAAATTAAATGAATGTTTATGCACTTACTCCTGTGCTACTTGTGTCTTGTTGCCATAGTTTTAAAATGAAGTTCCATGTCCTTGTTTTTATTTCGATTATCAGTATTTATTCCTATTCATTTACTGTTTCTTTTTATCTGTATGAATTTCTAAAGATGAAGCACTTCAGAACATTGTTAACTTTAATTTTTAATCTTACCATTACAAAATGTTGAGCATACACTGCATGAATGGTTTTCCTGAGTCACCCCACCGTTATGTAACGTGTGATTGAGAAATTAATCGTGTCTCATTTTTTCTGGATTTCATCGTTTCTCTTCACTTTATTTTCACAGCAAAGTAGCTGCTGTTTTGTTTCAGAAATGTCAGGAAGCATATTTATCTGGTTTTACACAAACATTTAAACTCATCTGATTCACTTTAAAAGAAGAAAATGAAAGAGCGATGACAGAAAGAAAAGAGGAAAGAGTCTGTTTCAAATGACCAAAAAAATCTAGAAAAGTGAGCAACAGATGCATAAAAAGAGAAAAACAACAGGAAGAAAACAAGGAAAAACATAAAAAACAAGTGAAGTGGTGTAACATAAAAAAAAAAGAGGGAAAGAAAATAAGACCAGTGGTGACAAAGTTTTGTCTCACGGCCAGAACTTATAACAATTAATATCATCAAACAGAGAGAGACAGCCGGCCAAACAAAAGCGAGGAGTGGAAAAAGAAAGAGTGAGAGAATGATGGAGTGATGCAGAGAAGAACCTGATATTAATGTGTTTTGACTTGATGTTTGTGAATAATTAAATGTCTTCTCTTTGCTCTGACATTGCTCATCTGCTTCCACATTAAACAAAGAAATGTTTCTCTGTGATGATGATGCAAAGGCCCCGATGCTAAACCACAAAGACTGAAAATAATCACCCCATTTTTTACAGGAATGAAGAGAAAGAAGGATGGAGAAAGCAAGATGCTGAGGGGAAAAGGCAGGAAAAAAGATAAACAGAGAGATGGGATGAGATGTTTTCTCTTTGTTTTTGGAATCAATTGTCTCTATTATAATTTACACATTATAAAGAACATTTCTGCATTTTTGTCTCTGTGCACAGGTTTTCTAATTTAATTATGTTTCAATGACAAACACACAAATACACTTACACACACACCTGTTGCTCATAACAGTAATTGATTACAGTTTTAAATTTGGTATTATTTGACTGGCTTTCGTGTGTGTGTGTGTGTGTGTAAGTGTATTTGTCTGTGTGTATGTGTGTGTCCTTAATCTGTTAAAATAGCTCTGAGTTATATAAGTTAAAGCACACGAGAGATACTTAACGATTTCAATAATCATAAAAACACAACACAAACTGCATCATCAAAACTATAAATCGGTAAGTCAAAACACACTTCAGGGCTAAAAAATTTACGAAACAAGCTCCCCAAACATTTAAAAGAGCAGATATGATTCAAAGCACCAGTTTGCTGTTAAAAGTTATAAGGGTTGTCTGCAGAGGACAATCTGCAGCACAGCAGCTAAATGAAATTAACATATTACCTGCGACACCACTCTTCCTCCCATCATGAAATCTTATCGGCAAACACTTACATACATCACTCATCATCTACAAATACACACCTGTGTCTGCACACGTGTGCACTGTGTACTTGGTGAACTAGCTTGTGTTGGTAGCTGTTTTCTATTTTACNCACACACACACACACACAAGCCATCCTGCACAGACTCTTTACTCTCAGGCCACAAATTTGTTACAAACACACACACGCACACAGTTTTTAAGCCATCACATGTGATTTTACCACAGTAAAAACTCAATGGCCTTAGCCATGAAAAAGATTGCTTAGCATGGGGGGGGGGGGGGNGGGAGGGGAGAGAGAGAGAGAGAGAGAGAGAGAGATACTACGGAATAATTTCAAATGTCAATCATCCTGCAGACAAAAAGCCAATACCATGCGACGTAACAATGCACATATGTGCAGTCTGGAGGAAACCATTATATGTCATGGCTACTAGTTGGCAAACTGTCTCAGAGGGCTGTAAATGAGTGAAGTCTTGTCTTTGGGTTTGTTGCAGTGCTGCACGTTAATCCTTCCCTTTCTTCTGATACTCAAATAGCTTTTGAAAAAGCCTGGGAGATGTTTAATTATCAGGGACGGAGGAGGTTTGCAGCCTGGACATACGTTTCCTTTTATATGTAAGGAGGGAGACGGGAGGAAGCTGCTGTTCCTGCTCTCTGTGCAGCATGTGGCTTTTCATCAGGACAGTCTTTTCCCCGTAAACCTGCTCTAACCAGGCTCAAGAGACCATTTTGGTGACAGCGCCTCGGATGGTTCAGCAGCTCGCTGGGAATTGAACCCTGAACCCCGATGCTGTTAACACCATGTTTGATCCACAGAGCCAGCAGAAGCAGGAGTGACTGTGCTCTCTTCTCATCACTGTACTGTTCATACACAACTTCCTAGAAGTTGTTAGGTGACTGACTAGGAGCATCACAAACTACAAGATTTTTCATCAGGTGGAATCTCTGACTATATTTATTTCCCACAACACATTCAAAATGTGACACAGGAAATGATGCAAACCCACATGCGAGACAGGTTTTCCTTCTTGCAAAAAAGGCTTTCTACAAAAAGCGAGTGATCCTAGTTGTTCGTGCGCTGACTGGCTACAAAAGAACAGCAAAATAAAAGACAAGAACATGGAGCAATGCTAGCTGGTGTTGTTGCAGGTGTTATGACTCCGCCTCCTTGTCTCTCCTTGTCCCGTTTCTTGCAC
>VXCM01000713.1:220916-228992 GCA_014773175.1 Lucifuga dentata
ACAGTGCCATAAAGCATGCCTTTGCATATTTTCATGCATCATCATCTACTAAATGTGTTCTAGTGCTAAAATTGTCAGTAGTGTGCGTTTATGACACCCCAAATTTGGAACTCACTTTCATTCAAAGTGTCATTCCAAACCCCAAGGATATTTTAATGCTGAAACAGCCAGAAAATTTCGCAGAGAAATCCTATTGCCAGCAGAAAATCCATATTCATTAACATAAATGCTGTAAATAAAGAGCGGAGAGGTTGATATGGGTTCAGATAAAATCGGAATTTAAAGACGATGTGAAAAAAAGGATTTATAGAAAAGGATAGAAATAAGGATTTAAGGACAAAAAGAAATCCAGAGTGAAAGCAACATTATGGAACGGAGAGAGGAAACACGAGGAACAGAGAGCATCGTGTGGTCGATCCATTTTGACGATTTTAATGCTCTCCTTTCCCATAAAAAGATGTTTTCCTCTTTGTGGTCTACGTATTGTCAATATTCTGTCTCCAATTTAAATGGTTTCAATTCTCTTTGACTATACAAAATGTAACTCAGAGCTCGCAGACTTCCAGCAGATGGTTAAAATAGAGTGGGACTCTACTCATTTCCATTTGATCGAATCAAAATATAAACAATACCTTAATTTAATTAGCTAAAGACCATTTTCATTAATGTTTGGCATTCCACTATGGTCAAAAGCCCTTGCAATGTTTGAATATTAACAAATTCTGCTTCCATAACTGAACACAGAAAAATCACAGTTGTGCATGGTTTTTTTTTCCAACTGTTAGAGTTTTCAGTTATATATATTTCATATATGCCGTGCACAAGCAAATCCCAGAGATTTTGGTTATGCAGACATTATATGAAGGTTTCTGCAGGCTGTCAGTGAAAGCAAAGACCAGCACTGTCTGTTTACCTGTCAGTGCAACAACGAGCTAACAGGAAGGACCATGACACAGGGTTTCCAAACAAATTCAGAGGTCTTCAGCGCTGGTCTTCCAGGACCAGATCCCTGCTACTTTTTATCCTTCCAGCTGGTGAACTGCAGTCACCTGCTGTGACTCACTTCTGGATCAGAGGGACAGAATGAAAACCAGAAGAGCTGTGAGTCCTCAGGATCAAATGCCACCAAACTAAGTCAGTGTCAACATCCGTCCACAGTAGCTTTCCAAAAAAAAAAAAAANAAAAAAAAAAAAAAGCATACGGAAGGATGTGGGTTTGTATTTCTATGATTTCTGCACTTCAAATCAATCAATAATCAAATCAAATCGCACTGTGACAAATTTGCTGTTGCTGCTCGATACCATTCAGTTTGTGTATGTAGTAGGAATGATTTTGCGTTGCATTTTTGTTGATGGAATAAGGTGATACTCGGCTAGTTTTTAACTTCTTTTTACTGGAACTGCTTCTCCATGGAAACCAGCAAATAGAGGAAGTTACATTGGTGGAAGTGTAGCATATACTGCTTGTGAAACCACACAATCTTCCTAATGTCAATTGAAATACTGAACATTATTTTTCCCACAAGAGTACGCAAACTCTGCATAACAAAATATAATATGTCCATTACAGCATCAGTCAATACTGAAGCCACTTTTTCAAAACTCTTCATACAGGCTGCATTACCAACATGCATCTTGGCCAAACAGTTCATCTCACCTCCAAAACTCACTCAAACCACCAAAACACTGCATGCATGTCTCAAAATAAGCTCGTTCCACCTTAACACTGGCAGCAATTCTCACTCAGAAAGCACGTTTTTTTGTTTGCTTTTTTTTTTTTTNTTTTTTTTTTTTTTTAGAAAGCACATGTTGCTATGTTAGGTTAGTATGTTATGTTGTCATACATAACACACTAACCTAAAAGACACTAACAACAGGGAGCATTACGTTCAATAAATGATGAACTTTTATCTTTGAAGTCTGAATAGGTTTTTCACATAAATCAGTATTTCATTATAGAATAACACCTTTTCACTTTATTGACTGTACTAAAGTANTTTTTCACATAAATCAGTATTTCATTATAGAATAACACCTTTTCACTTTATTGACTGTACTAAAGTAATTTATGTAACAAGTACATATGTAACAAGAATGAATCAGAAATGCAGCAATTTGCTTCAAATCGTTTATTTACTCTACTTGTGAAAAATAAAAAGTTGAAAAAATAAAAATTCCTTAAATTCCAGGGCTGGGTGAGGGGTAGTGTCCCCACCAACCATCTTCCTTCATCCACGTTTCCAAACAAAGTCATTCTGAAGCCGTCACTTTTTGTCTGTTTGGTAACAACACTAAAACCAGGACACCTAGGGGGGGCTTTCAGCTAAAATTGCAATCAATGTGTTTGGAATGATTATTATTTCATTTTATTCTAAATATTCTGCTAAGATTTTCTATATATTACAATATGGTTACTGCAGAAATGCAGGAAATTTGCCATCATTCTGTTATGAATGTGTTTTTAACACATGAAAACAGTGTGTTAGCATGTGACAAAGGTGTTTTGCAGGTGGTGGAGTATGAATGAGAAAAGAGTTCATGGATTTTGGAGAACGTGGTCATTGAATGCATTTTGTGTGAAAGCAGTGAAAAATGATTCAGAGTTTGGTCCACACAGACTTCTGTTTCGCTGACTGTGTGAAGAGTTTTGACAATGTGACTTCAGTTTGGACCAATGCTTGATAGCAATCGAAAAAAACTGTAATAAAAAACAAAAATACACAATTAAGCACTCTTATAAAGTATTCATAGCACCGGAAGTGCTAACATCTGCCTTTGAAAATAAAAGTCTGCATCAATACAGCAATTTACTGTCTTAATCATAATCTAGTGCAACAACATCACACTATTACATATACATTCACTATATTCTGATATATATCTGCACTGTGGTTAAGGCAAAAACATAGAATGAGAAGTTTTCACGGACGGAACTAATAGGATTCAGTCCTTTACTGAATATATCTGACTTCTTCATTAATCGACTTACAAATACGCCAAGCGTATTTGTAAGTCGAGGAAACGCAGAAAGCTTACACCAATTGTAACACAATGGATATACAGTACAGGCTTGCAGAATTATATAACTACATCTGTACCCCAGAGTGCACCCACATCAATTAGTGCCAATTACAACCTGATTACAGTGTTTGCAAAAAGTCAATTTATGGTTTTAATTAGAGTACAATCAAAGTTTCAGTGTGCTGATTGAGTTCAGGCAACTAATACACGACAGTCTATGATGATATTGTGTCATCACAACATTAGGTCCTGCAGACATGATGAACATAGGATATTAGATTAGAATATTAGATTTACAACAATTTGGAAAAACAACTGACAATTAACCTAAAAAAAAAAAAAAAAAAAAAAAAGGCTGACAGCTGGAACTACTGTATAAACTAAAACAAAGAACCTTAGAAGAAAGAGCCTTAACTGATAAAACGACACTTTTACAGCATGGACCCTGTAAATTTTTAGAGATCAGAAGGTGCAGATGAGTTTTTATTTGTATGAAAGTTCATCTGCAGTCAGGGAAACATCTCACACTTCACAGATGATTCCAAAGCTGAGCTGATCTGTTGATGCAGATAATGCTGTATTTCCTGCTACCCAAACACTTACTGATCATTAGTACCAGCCGTTACCATGATAATCAATCTTCCCCTCCACCACCACCTATTTCCACTCTCTGGCTGGCTTGTTGACAGACAGCCATCCCCAAATCAATCCCATGATGCACTGCTGCGCCATCCATCACAACTTAACAGAGAACATTTTTCTTCTCTCTCCCTCTTCCTCGACCTATCCCTCCTCTTCATCTCTCTCTCTCTCTCTCTCTCTCTCTCATGGATTATCTTCCAACTTTTGTTCCTTCTTTCTCACTTAGTTTTCTCTTTTCATCTTTGACTTTGCCTGTGTTTTACATCATCTTCTTTCTCTCTGTAAATTTCCAAATTAACCTTTTTTTTGGCACTGAGTAGCACAAGGATGTCAACTGTCCATCATCATCATGAAAAAGTTATGAAATGAGCGTGTGCGTGTGTGTGCATGCATGTGTGTGCATGTGTGGTCAAAGAGGTTTGGGTTTCTTTTTTTGTCTCCATTTTTGTCCTTCACTGTATTTGGGAATGATGAGTAGGCGAGTTACACTTGATGACTTGCTGCTGGTAAAAATGACTTGAAATTAAATAAATTTAAATAAATTTAAAAAGATAAATTACTTGCATTTTTAGCAAATGTGGGAGTATCGTGAAGTGTTTAAAGCTTTCTAGATCTTAATCTATACGAATTATCAGAAATATTTTTCCACAAGTCCATTTTAGCCACTTTTAGATAGTTGAAGCCCTTTTTATTGTGAAATCACAACAAACTGCTATGTAACACTATGTGTTTATTTAGAGTTTTCATTTATATACAAAATAGAAAGCTTTATACTGAATATTTTTTTTTTTTTAAATGGTGCAAACTGGATGGAAAAATAAGTAATTGAAAAAATCTGGGTGGAAATTAAACTATAATTTTCAGCATGAACGCTTAGTGTAACTTTTTATAATTTTTTTTACTGACTTTGAGGGTCTCTTATTAAGAGGTTGTTTGCATTTCTATTTTAATTTCTCTCTTTGCTTTGTATTCCTGGAAGCTGTCAGTGAGCTGACATCACTGCTGGAGGACCTGCTTCAATAGAATAGAATAATAACTTTATTGTACGTCGAGGTAGAAATTTGTCTTTGGCTTCACAAGTGGTACGGTGTAAAACAACACATTAACTAGACAAGCATACCAGACAGACACAAAAAATTAAAAGAGGTATGTGAATGGCAAACTAAAGTAAAACATTTGATCTTTAACACAAACAAACACAGTAAAATGAATAAGGGCCTTAAAATAGAACTGGATTTGCATAGCAGCGTTCCAATCAATCCAAATTTAAAATCCTCAGGAGTTCATTAAGGCAACAGCTGCAATGAAAGATCTCTTATATATGTTCTTAGAGGCTCTATAGGAACATGATATCTCCTTCCTGAAGGGAGAAGTTCAAATTCACAATTCATCTGATGAGCCTTCCATCTGGCTGCTCTTCATATATATTTGTCAATTGTTTATATGGCCTTCTAATAATTTTGCTGCCCATATTTACAATTCTTGCCAATTTACTTCTGCTCTCGTCCCCTCAACTCCCATCCCAAGATGTCACACTGAAGGAGATTACACTTTCTACCAAGCTTTCATAAACCACTTCCAAAATGTCTTGTCTGGCATCATAGAAGCAAAAATTTTTTTTTAACTAGATACAGACGTTGCATTGTTTTCTTAAAAATGAACTCAATATTTGTTGTAATGGTTAGGCTGCTATCAAAAAAGGCCCCCAGGTATTTAAAATCTTCCACGGTCCACTGAGCAAAATGGTAAGACAGGAGAAACTTTTACACCAACTGTCGATTATCAGTTCCTTTGTCTTAATCTCACTGATAATCGGATCACTGTCCTTACACCAGTTTATGAGCCTGTTGATGTGATTAATGTATTCCAACTCTCTGTTCACATCACCCTCTTGTAATAATCTGTGTAGTGCCTTATTATCAACATATTTATATGACTGGCAACTGAGTTCATCAACTTTTTTCATTGGTGTAAATTGAAAACAGAATGGGAGACAAACAGCCTTGAGGCACTCCTCAAGGTGTCATATTAACTCAGGTGAAGAGTGTTTTCTGGAAATAGGAAACACATAAAATTGCGTTGGGTGTGCGTGTGTGTGGTAAAATAAAATCCTGGTAAAAATCATTCGAAACTCACCTGCTCCTTCAAAATGTTGTTTTGTTTTGTTTTGTTTTTTAAATCTGAGTATTTTTGATGAAAATCTGTAAAAGCCCTACAGATATTACCAATATAATGAAACAGTCTTCAGTATATGCTGGCATGAGTAGCCGAAAATGATGTAAAGAAACAATAAAAAAATGACTGAATAAATAGTTTCCATAAACAGCTCAGAGGGGTCGCTGGACTGACATTTTCAAGAGGATCCTCACTTCAGATTCATATCGTAAAATTCAACTAGGCTTCATCCATCCCTCCATTAATAAAGTGGAGAAATGAAAGCAATTCCAGTTACATTTGAATGGCAACATGAAGTGACAGATGCCCTTTATTAGAAATTGTATCGCAGGCATTGCCATTCAAGAAACAAATTTCATCGGAAAAGTCTCTCTCTCTCTCTCTCTCTCTCTCTCTCTCTCTCCTTCAAGAATTCCAAATGAAGACCTTATTTGCAGTGATGTACAGATGAATGATGTCATCTTTCCTCATGTGGAAGTTGCAGATCATAATCGCTGTGATTGATAACTGCAACCTTTTAGAGAGAGAGAGAGAGAAGACTAAAAGAAAGAGAGAAGACTAAAAGAAAGAGAGAGAAGTGGGTCATTGAGACAGTCAGAGAGAGGTGTGGGGNAGATTTAGGGTGAAACTACATGAGGAAGCAAGATTAAGAGACCAAGAAGTAGCAAACGAGAATAAAAGAGAGAAGAAGAGGGAAGAAAGACAAGAGAGAGAGAATGAAATAGAGGGGAAAAAAGAGTTTGCAGCACTCTATCACTCCAAACGAGAGTAATGTTAAAGCCTTAAGATCTCTTACGCACTTGATGGATGGTTTTATGTCTGAGAGAGTGAAAGAGAGAGAAAGAGAGAGAGAGAGAGAGAGAGAGAGAGAGAGAGAGAGAGAGAATCAGTATGTGTGCCACTGCTGCCTCTAGTGGCACACATAAAGAGAAACTGATGACAATGATGGCTGTGTACTGCAGTGCATAATCCTCCCATTCATGAATATTAAACACACACGTATAGATTGAAAAAAACATAAACACACACACACACACACACACAATACATGTCGTTCCACAGGTCTGATATAAAAGTTCAATGCAGAGTGCAGAGAGTATAGATGTGGACTATTCTATAATATTTTATTCTATTCATGTTGTTCAGAAGTCTATAATTTTCTGGTTTTTTCGTTTTTCCACAGCCCAAACCTCTGCACATTCATCAAAATGTCTCTGAGACAATTCACGCTCTTATTATCTTTTTTTTTCACTCCTGTTATCTCTTTAACTGTATCTTCATTTTCATATAAAAACACTATCTTAGCATTGCTGTTGAAAATTAACAGTATTTCCTAAATTTATGGAACGCAGCAGTTTAGCGTAACCATATGAAAACAGCAGAGAGAGATGAGAAATGAAGCAGAATATGGTACATGGCAAAAAATAAATAATAATTGCTTTTTTTTGCCATCACAGGAATATTTTTTTAGTATGTAGAAACTGTGTTTACTGTATAGTGATATTAAATGAAATCATCCTCTCTTTGTATCATGAAAGACTAAATCAGAAATAAATCACTCTCTAATACTGTTCAGATAACAGGAATTTTATGTTTCTGTCTCTCTCTTTCTATCCTGTCTCAGCATTACTCTTTCCATCTATGAATCTTTCCATCTCTGCTTGTTTCTGTTGTTTCCTTCTTCTTGTTTCTCAATGTAAATCTCAGACAATCTGTATTTCTGCCTTCGCCTCTTGCTCTCTCTCTTCGATCTGGCAGGAATTTATAATTATTTTTCCTTCAAAACTCATAAAAGATGTTCGGCTGCAGCCTCCTCACACACACAAATACACGCACACATACACACACACACACACACACACACACAANCCTCACACACACAAATACACGCACACATACACACACACACACACACACACACACAAACACACACATCAGTCTTGTCCTGTTTGTAATTATCAATCCATTTGGGGATTTGAGGATTTTCTCTGTAAAACTTAAAGGCTTGTTTTTCTGTTGAAGAAACCACATCACAAAGCACGCGCACACACACACACACACACACACAAAGACACACACATGATGACACACATACACAAAAAGACTTTATTGTTTAACATGCAAATGAACACAACACACTTACACACACACAGGCGCCACTAGAATCTCCAAGGAGTGGAAGCCACAATGTTTGAAGATAAGGTTTGTCTCTTGTCTTCTTCTTGTGTGTGTGTGTGT
>VXCM01000714.1:8292-22849 GCA_014773175.1 Lucifuga dentata
GACAGAGAGAGAGAGAGAGAGAGAGAGAGAGAGAGAGAGAGAGAGAGAGACTTGCACAGCATGCAAACACACTCAGTCTTAGTAAACAAAACTGTAAAATTCTGAGTTCATTGTCAGTTTCAACTGAATGACACACAGTGGAAAACACATAATGTCAGCCAACACACACACACACACACACACACACAAAATGATGGAGTTGGAGTGTTTGTAGCCTAACAGAAGCCTCTCTTGTGCAGACAGACTAATTACACCTCTGCTGAATGCCATGCTACTGTCTTACTGTGTGTTTAGCCAGATGAAGGGCTTCTTTGTGTGTGTGTGTGTGTGTGTGTGCGAGAGAGAGAGAGAGAGAGAGAGAGAGAGAGACAGAGGGAGACAGAGACAAAGAATGAAAGAGAGAGAGAGAGATGGGATATAATAAGTAATGTGTAAAAAAGTATAGGTGTGTGTGTGTGTGTGTGTGTGTGTGTGTGTGTGCGTGTGTCTGAGTGTGAGACAGCGATCATGCGTGGAGGGTTTCTATGGAAGTTTATCAGTCACCATGCTATCAACTGTTGCCATCTTTCTCTCATTCAACCAGAGGAGAAAGGAAAAGACAAAGAGAGCAAGACACACACACACACACACACACACACACACAGAGAGAGAGAGAGAGAGAGAGAAAATGTGTGTGAGAGACGCTGCCATACCACGCCTGTGTCATCTGCTGAGTCAGAACTGATGACCAGGTAATCTCACACACACACACACACACACACACACACACACACACACACACACAGGTGAAGTTTAAACAGGTTAGAAGTAAATCCAGCACAAAGTCCTGGCTGAAGTTGTGTTGTTAGTTTTGGAAGCAGATTAATCCAGATTAAAACATGTAGGTGTGAAAACTCCTTAAAGGAGCATACCGGCAATTTTTAATGTTTGAATACACAACCTGCATACATGTTACGTAATGACAACCACTTCCCAAAACAGACTATTGGAGAGATAAATATTAGAGTTGTTTTTCCTACCTTCCAGACTGCCATTGGCTTCAGTTCATTCTGGTATGTTATCAAAAATCAACTTATAGAGATTTAAAACATGTTTGAGATAAATAATCCATCATAGGTTGCTATGATGGATTATTAACATGTCTATTACATTTTTTGTCAAAGTAACTTTATTTAAGTGGCTTCGACACAGAAGACAATGTATGTCTCCACCAGGGAATATAGTCCCAGGAGAAGACAGCTTTTACCGAGAAATTAAACAGGATCGTCCTTTCTACATTCAAACATATGTGTTAGCAGGTGAAACATTGGATTTGAAGGTGTGTATACTGCCTGTGAATGTCTGCTCTGCTTTGGTTTGGTCCAATCACATTCAGCGTCCCATCATCTCCATGACAACGATGGGTTGACAANCTCTGCTTTGGTTTGGTCCAATCACATTCAGCGTCCCATCATCTCCATGACAACGATGGGTTGACAAGGTGTTGGGCTCAGTGAGAGTTGACAGCACAGCTAGTTTCATCAGCACTTAGCTTGACTCAGGGTCAGATCGGCCATCAGGAGAGGTGGGACCCCCACCCCGCTCGACACAATCCAACCCTGGCTTGACTGACCTTAATAAACGGACCTTTGTCTTATTGAAAATTTTCTTTGTGGACCTTTAAGATTTGTAGTTGAGGACCTCTGCATTAGGGGGTTTGGCTAAATAACAAGAAAACGAAAATATTGTTGTAGGTTTGTGTAAATGAAAAATGTATTTATTGGGTTTCAACATACATAATCACTGGTATGGTCCTTTAACATCCATTTTAATGTATCCATGAGCGTGCATGCAACTACGCACATCCAGTCTGTTTTAACATACCAAACGTGATTTCTTTTCTGTATCATAGTGAATTTATTAATAATTTTATTGAGTCACGTGCTGTGTTTGTGATATGAAAAGTTAACATGTAGAACGATACAAATTCAGATTGTTTTCAGATGTCTGAGGTCTAGTCCACACTAATACAGATATTTTTTTAAATGGATATTTTCCACCACTGTTTAAAAAAAATTATGTCCATACAAGCATCGTTTTACAAAATATGTCTGTTCACACGAGAACGCTCAAACTGCTACAAACACATGCCGGGCCGGCAGGTGGGATAAAGTCTGTGTTTCTGGCGGACTTTAACCAGCGGACACCATGGACCCAGTCATACTGGGTGCAGCAGTTGTCTGCTGGTAAAATGCTGCAGCAACGCCAAGCTAACTTGTAACTTGCGACTGCTATTGCTAACCAAATGTAAAGAAACTGGTACGCGGTCGCCACCATTGTTGTTGTTGTTATTGTGTGTGGCGCATGGCTCATTGCATAAAGAAACAGTTCACATGTGCGAGTTTAGTTCTGATGTCATCGTTTCCAAACGCTCCATTTTAGACATCCACACGGATACACAGAAAGAGGAGATTTTAGAAATCTCCGTTTCAGTGGCCTAAAACATCGTTTGTGTGTGGATGAGAGGCCAAAACACAGAGGAAAATATGTGTTTTGTAAAATATCCACATTAGTGTGGACAGAGCCTAAAGAAAAGAGTTTTTACCGCCATTACCAGACAACATTTGTCCACCCCAGGCTCATTCCTCCGTGCTGTGATGGGTCCCTGTCTTGGGAAAAGCTCAGAGCTGTCTCTCAGGTGTCCCTCAGCTAAGACTTTAATCTCAGCCAGAAACCAGAGCCACAAACACACACACACACACACACACACTAATGGGCCATTATGTCTGACAAAAACACAGAACATCCTACAGGGGCTCTCCGGCTTTCTTGGAATCTTCCCTCTGAATTCATTCGCTCTCTGTCTTTTTCTGTCTCCTTTATATGTTCCTTATGCCTCCCTCACTCTACCCTGTTTTGTGTGTGTGTGTGTGAGTGTGTGTGTGTGTGTGTGTTTTCTTCTCTTTCTCTCCTGGCAGTCAGCAGTAGGAGTTGATTCCACACTTGGCTGCATACTCATGTCTGACTGAAGCTTTGTTTTGGGACCTCTTGACCCATGCTCCACTTTACAGGGTCTCATAGAAGGTGTGTGTGTGTGTGTGTGTGTGTGTGTGTGTGTGTGTGTGTCAGACATTAGTTCACCTAAATCACCCAGGTTGTACTGAGGGATTAATATGCACATAAATATGTTAAAATCTGCGTTGGAGTGTGTAAAGCTTGGTTTATACTTCATGATGTCATCAGGGTGGAAGGTGGTCTGCTGTACATGATGTAATCATGGCGCGTTGTTCAAAATGGAGGAGTTGGAGGTCGACTTATCGAGCTGGTGCGTCCATACAAACACAAACATCTTTATGACTCATCCCTGAGACATTACAAATAGCAGCTGCACTGGGCGAAGCTGCAAAGATGCAAGTTTTAGCTGTAAAGTTTGGAAAAATATGCAGGATTTTTTGTGATACTTTGTTGATACTTCCTGTTTGACGTGGTATTTTCTCTATATTGCCCCCTGTTGCTGCGGAGAATATTGCAATGGGGAAGGTGCTGAGTATAAAATGCCTTCATTTTCTGTGAAAGTGTGCACAAAGCCGAGGAAATATAAGCAAGGCTTATGAGAAATGGAGTGTATGTGTTTGTGTATTTGTGTAACGCCCATACTGTAGGGAAGCTCTATCACTGTTATGATGATGCCAGCACAGCAGCTCCACTTCCAAACTCTCTTTGTTGCTCTTCCTCTTGTCTTAAAGGACCATACCACCTATTTTGCATGTTTGATCCTAATATATTCAATTTTCATCCATGTAAGATTACTGACCATCATTTCCCAAAGCATACTACTGGAACGGTGAATTAAAAATGTTTTTCCTACCTTCCAGACCTCCATTGGTTTCAGTTCATTCTGCTATTAAAATCAACTTGTTGATACTGTAAACGTTCTTGGGATAGGTAATCCATCATCACCAACAAGACGTATATTCAGGTTTTTTTTTTAGAAGTTATGTAATTTTAGCATTTAAGCACAATAAAAAGCGCAGAGTGATCTGAAAATGCTATAGTTGTGCATGTAGTGAAGAACTGACAACAGAAA
The DNA here is from genome assembly GCA_014773175.1 of Lucifuga dentata. Lineage (NCBI taxonomy): Eukaryota > Metazoa > Chordata > Actinopteri > Ophidiiformes > Bythitidae > Lucifuga > Lucifuga dentata. Next base: position 12,359 of record VXCM01000714.1, read on the forward strand.
GAATTTTCAGATCACTCTGCACTTTTTATGGCAGTCTGGAAGGTAGGAAAAACATTTTTAATTCACTGTTCCAGTAGTATGCTTTGGGAAATGATTGTCAGTAACGTTATGTGTATCAAAACTGAATACATTAGGCTCAAACATGAAAAATGGACAGTATGGTCCTTTAACAGCTTTTCTGCTCCTGAACACTTTATAATCCTTATGAGACATTTATCTGCAACAGTGTGGGTGTGGCAAGAAGTAGGAAGCAAAGCAGGAGAGGCTTTCCAAGATGGCCTCTTTGATACACTGTGCTATATGCATCATCTGAGTCATTAAAGGACCATATCGGTGATTTTTGTTTGCATTTTTAAGCCCAATAAATACTACCCGCATACATGTTACGTCACTGACAGCCATTTCCAAAACATAAAACTGTGTTTTAGTTTTACTGTTATTTTGCCAAATCCCCTAATCTTTCAAAATCAAATATTCAGTTGATACACACACACCTTAAAAATTTAATGTTTTACCTGCTAACTCTTATCCATGATTGCAGAAAGCACAGCTATTTTAATTTTGCTGTAAAAGCAGTCTTTTCTCCTGGGACTATATTTTCTGGTGGAGAAATACATTTTCTTCCATGCAGCTCCATGTTTAACAAAGTTAAACAAAGTTACTTTGACAAAAAATAAATTAATAAATAAGTAAATAAAAAATAGAGACGTCATGTTTGCTGTGATGATTATTCATCTCAAGCATGTTTCATTTCTAAAAGTTGATTTTTATATAGCATAATGGAAGGAACTAAAACCAATGGTAGTCTTGAAGGTAGGAAAAATAATTCTAATATGTAGTATGTTTTGGAAAATGCTTGTCAGTATCATGACGTGTATGCAGCGTGTGTATATACAGAGCTCAAGCATGCAAAATTGCTGGTATTGTCCTTTAAACTCACACAGGGATCCTCTGCCAGCATCTTTTACAGAAAAAAGTCATGCATGTGAAGTCAAAGACGGAAAGACATTATGTGTCCAAATGTAGGAGAATCTAGAATTTCTCAGTAAAATCCATCTATTCCCTGGCAGGGACAAACATTTTGTTCTGTGCAGCTCCACGCTAAGCCCGTTAAATAAAGTTACATTTTGATTAAAAAAAAAATTTAATAGATGTTATGTTTGCTGTGATGGATTACGTATCTCAAGCTTGTTTCAAGTTTCTATAAGTTGATTTTTTATAGCATAATGGAATGAACTGAAACAATGGCAGTCTGAAAGACAGGAAAAACAAATCAACAAATCTTGTTTTTTTTTTTATTAAATTGGGGATTTTGTCAGCCTTGGCAGAGGTATGCTCTCTCAGAGTGCCTTCTAGTTATTAATTATAGCTTATTTAGCTTTTTTTGGTTTGGCCCATATGGGAAACGTATATAAAGCTACACATCTCTCTGGTTTTTTTCGTCTGTATTTTTAGATGAGCACCGTCAGTCTTTTTCATTCGTTGACACCCACACACACACACACACACACACACACACACACACACACACCCAAGCACATTGCATCATCCAGCAGCACAGGCCAGTAGGCATCTGATGACACCGTATCCGACTGACAGCTTGACGCCTGTTTGTCTATGAAAATGTCGTCTGCATTGTTTTCTCAGGAAGAAAATGACACAATGGTGGCTAACGTTTCCCTGAAGCTCGCTGCAAAACTCCCATGCCGCTCGGCTCGGAGGGCCTATCATTTAGTGGGTGGCAGTTTCTTGTGGCTTTNCTCCCATGCCGCTCGGCTCGGAGGGCCTATCATTTAGTGGGTGGCAGTTTCTTGTGGCTTTTGTGGCGAGATGACTAAGTCAGAACCTTCTCGATAATATTACACTGAGGAGAGAAGCCGGAAGAAAAGAATTATGAGGAAAGAATACAGGATGCGTCACGCTGTTACATTTTGTTTTAGTCATGCAGTGAATGAAACAGTAAACTGTGAATAAATTCATGATTATCATGAAGGAGAATAGCAACATAAGTGAAATATACTTTGAGGAAAGATCTGACGTAAAAAATTATGATGTGTTAGAAATGGTTTTTGCATATTTTTTTTATCACTTAACCCTCTGGAGTCTTAAATCAATTTTTCAAGAGAATTCTTCATTCAAGAAACAAAAACATTTTAATCTAAAAGAATTTAGCAAAAAAAAAAAAAAAAAAAAAAAAATCTAAAATATATCTGAAATAGCTGTCAATTTTCTACTTGTTTTTATAATATTCTAGAAAATAAAAATCCTCAGCTAAAGTGTCAAAAATGCTTTCAGACTCCAGAGGGTTAAACATCTAATCAGGTGTATTTTGTTGAACATTACACTGTGAAAACCAGCTTCCAGAGTAAAACTTCCTTTCTTTGCTAATCTCTCACACAGAACATCTTATAGACTTTTATTGTGAAATTAAAAATTATTGTGTGTGTGAAATGAAATGTGTTTATGGTGTTAACACATTACAATCATAAAACTCACGTCTGACAATAAATAACATGAAACTGTTTCAAATCTTAATACATTTGTAAAAAAAAAAAAAAAACACACAAAACAAAATGCTATAATAGTTCTTTAAAGGACCATATCGGTGGTTTTGCATGTTTGAGCCTAATATACACATATAACATACTACTGGAGTGGTAAATATTAGAATTGCTTTTCCTACCTTCCAGACTGCCGTTGGTTTCAGTTTATTCCAGTATGCACTTAAAATCAACTTGTAGAGACTTGAAATGTGCTTTACAGCAAATACAACATCTGACATTTTTTGTCAAAGTAATTTATTTAATCCATCCAACAAAGAACAACAGAAAATGTATGTCTCCACCAGGAAATATAGTCCCAGGAGAAGATGGCTTTTACTGAGAAATTAAAANAAAATGTATGTCTCCACCAGGAAATATAGTCCCAGGAGAAGATGGCTTTTACTGAGAAATTAAAAATGGCCATCCTGTCTACATTCAGACGTACGTGTTAGCACGTGTAACATTGAATTTTAAGGTGATGTATCATCTGAACATTTGATTTTGAAAGATTATGGGATTTGGCAAGATAACAGGAAAACTAAAATATGGTTTTATGTTTTAGAAATTGTTTGTCAGTAACATACATAGAAAGGTGCAGTATTTATTGGGCTTAAACATGACAAGTCACCGGTATGACTCTTTAAATTCCCAACTGTTTCATGTAAGGAAGAGTCACAGCAATTTTTACCAGCTCCCAGGAAAGCAAATGGACGACATTCTGGCTCTTTTTTAAAACATGGTGCTGACATGTGAAATTGCCGGCAGATTTACAGCATAAAGTGCGTGTCTGAAAGTGGCTTAAGTGTTCCCTTGGCTCGCCGTTACATGCCCCCTCCCCCCGATCCTTTTACCAGCATTTGACTGTTTGATAAGTTCTATTAGTCACTGTCATCCAGTAAAACCAAGCCTAAACATTTCGGGGCCTCTCAGAGTCAAGTGGCTTTCCTGGATTTCATCAAAGTCACGGAGAATCAGCCCTTTTTTTCCTCCCATCGCAGGAAACTCTGGTAGGAAAGTCAGAGAAACCGGCTTCTAGGGTTTCATAAATTATGTTTGCCCTCCTTAAAAGGGATGGTGGGAGGTATGTGTGTGTGTGTGTGTGTGTATGTGTGGGTTCCCCTGTATTGTGTCTTTGTGTGTAGTTGAACTCATTAGGAGGTCATTTCTGAGTTCAGTCCCCCTACCTCCCCCGTGACTAAGAACTCCTGCTCTCCACCCGACACACAACATGACCCTGGAGAAAACTGGTTTTAATCAGCATGTGTGTGTGTGTGTGTGTGTCTGATTTTTTTCCTTTTAGAGTATTATTTTAGTAGTATTATTATTAGAGTCTTATTTTCAGTGTGTCAGTGTGTGTCCTTGTGTGATTACTGTGTTTTCTCTCATTTATTCATGTATTTCTAATTCCTGCCCGTCATTTTGGAAAATTAATGACGGTTCCTTAAAAAATCAAGGAGTTTTATCTTGGTGCCCTCAGCATAGATTCCCTCCCTCCCTCCTGTCAGCCCTCCTCCTTCCTGCCCTCTGCGTCTCCCTCGGTAGTGGTGGATCTAGTGCTGCATTTGTTGTAAATTCAAAGTTCAGAATTTCCAACTTCTGGGAAAAGTCAAAGAAAAAGCACTCTCAATTTGGAGTTCCAGCTTGAAAAGTCGGACAAGTTTTCCAAAGCCCATGTTCGGTGTTGACGTCATTTCATGGCTGCACACATCACAGTCAAAATGTATATTTAGAAGCATTTCCTTTAAAATGTTCCTCATACAAAACCTGTTTTGAATAGATAAATAGTCCATGAACATTAAAACATTGCTTCTTTTGGTCCAACAGAACAAAGGAAACAAACGTTTGCATCGAGGTGGCCATGTTGTCTCACATGTTTAGCTGTAACTTGTGTATTATATTTTGGAAAATGGCTGTTAGTAATGTAACATGTATGCAGGTTAGATATATTAGGCTCAAACATACAAAAACCACTGGTAGGGTCTTTTAAGTTGGTAATTCTGATTTTTTTTTTTTTTTTNTTTTTTTTTTTTTTTTGAGTTTAGAGTTTCTGTTCATAATTTTTCTCTCCGTGTTTATTTTGTTTTGGTCAGTTTGCTTCCTTTCTCTGTTTCCTCCTTTCTATTTAAAGGACAATACCGGTGATTTTGCACATTTGAGCCCAGTATACAAACCCCCTGCATACATTTTACATTACTGGAAATTTCCCAAAATATACTACTGCAACAGTAAATATTAGAATTGTTTTTCCTACCTTCCAGACTAACACTGGTTTCAGTTCATTCCTGTACGCTACAAAAATCAACTTGTAGAGACTTGAAACGTGGAATTTGGCAAAATAACAGGAAAACTAAAATACAGTTTTATGTTTTAGAAGTTGTTTTTCAGAAATGTAATGTGTAGGCGGGTGGTATTTATTGGGCTTTGACAAGCAAAATCACCGACACTGTCCTTTAAATGCTCATTCTTTCTCTCCTACCTTTTATGTACTTTGTTTCCTCTCTCTCTCTCTCTCTCTCTCTCTCTCTCTCTCTCTCTCTCTCTNTCTCTCTCTCTCTCTGGGTAATTTGGCTCGGGTTCCAGCATCTCCTCCTACCCTTCAATCTCGCTCAGCCATAATTATGGCCACACCAAGCGGAGAGACGTCTAAATCATCCAGAGATGGTTTGGCTTCCCGAACTCCTTTATTTTTTCCTGCACTCCTTCTTAAATAAAGTGGGAGAGAAGCTCCATTCGGTCCTGCTCTGACGGCTAAATTATAACTGAGTGCGCATTCCTCTTTCGTTGAGTTGCTTTTTGATATTTTATCTTGCTCTATTTCGAGCTCCTTTATAAAAAAAAAAAAAANAAAAAAAAAAAAAAGAAAGGAGGATGAGTTGTTATTATAGGGGGGAAATGTGGTTTTGAGCTCACGAGCTCTTCTTTTTCAATCAGTCGTTTGGTTTGAATTTATAGAATAGAGTAAACATTCAAGAGCTCCTCGCTTTTACAAGAAAATTGACTAAACTTGTATCTGTTTAATGAAAGCATAAACTTGTCACTGAGCATGTCAAAGGGCAAATATCTTCATGCGGCCACGTTCCCTCATTCATAAACGCTTGTTACTGGCAGATTTTAACGTTTGCGTTGAAAGAGGCATTACTATGGTATCTTCTCATTTACATGTCGGTGGAAGGGATTCATAAAACACACTGCTGCGCAAAAATGAAGAGGCGTTTGAGTTGGTAAATTTGAGTTTGAGTTTGAGTTTTGGTAAATTTCAGCGGTATGAAATCTGCTATTTGCCTCACGTGTTAGTGATCAATATGTTTGACTGATAAGCCCACTCAGCTGATCAGTCACTTCATTTAAATGGTGAGTTGATTCGATTTTGACAGGATTCAGACACATTCCAGCGGCACTGAGCCTCTTCATCAAGCCTCATCTACTCACACACAACACACACACACACACACACACACACAGAGGTGGCCAGAAACTGTACTCAAGTAAAAGTATTGTCACTTTATGATAATAGTGACTCAAGTATAAGTAAGAGTATTCACCAAAGTAATTACTTGAGTGAGAAAGTATCTGTTAAAAAGATTACTTGAGTAGTGAGTAACTTCAATCAAGCTTATTCTTTAGAATAATCAACAAGCTATAAAGTGCTCGTCTGAGGAAAAAAAAATGCAAAGTAGCCAAATGTAGCTTCTAATACAATCCAAATCATATCATATAAAGAAACAGTAGACAGTAATAAATCAAATATTTACCACATAACAAATCATGACAATTCTGGCCTGGCCAGTTAGCTAAGTTAGCTTCATTTACTCAGAATAGAACAGGAAAACTTGAGTTAGCATTAGCAGCAGCAGCTAGTTAAGTAGCTAGGTTAGCTTCCGAATTTACTCAGAATAGAACAGGAAAACTTGAGTTACTATTAGCAGCAGCAGCTAGTTAAGACAGTTAGCTAGGTTAGCTTCATGAATTTATTCAAAATAGAACAGGAAAATTTGAGTTAGCATTAGCAGCTAGTTAAGACAGTTAGCTAGGTTAGCTTCATGAATTAACTCAGAGTAGACCAGGAAAACTTGAGTTAGCATTAACAGCAGCAGTTAGTTAAGTAGCTAACGTTGCAGCTTACTGCCACATGTTTCCTCAAGTTCCATGTTGATTCTTAGAAGCAGAAATGTCACATTTTTAGCAGACAAAGATGCAACGCATTATGTAGCTGTTGGTTTTATAGACTGAAAAGAAAACAGCGTTTGAATGTGTGGCAGGGATGTGCCTCTTCTAAACCTCTTACTGTTGCTCCAGGTAAAACTATGGAAACGGAAGGTGGGGGTATGGCTACTTGGGAGCTGAAGCAGACAGTGTAGTGTCTGACAATGAGAGAAAAACTGAACATGACTGAATTCAAATGGGTGAAATCAAAAGTAACGCAGAGTGTGACCAAATGTAATGGAGTAAAAGTATATATTTTTCTTCATAAATATACCCAAGTATGAGTTAAAAGTATCCTGCAATAAAACTACACCACCCTTCACCTCGACTACAGAGAGTAATGTATTGATCCATCGTTTGTCTTAGGCTGGATTTACTCTACAAGTCTTGATGCTCAAATCTGATCTTTTGCCTATATCCAATTTTTTGTCCAGCATATTTACATTTTCCTTTTTAAGCAGCTCATATCTGATACCTGTATTTACATGCTTTGACCTTTGACCTGTAGCAGCCCTGATGCAGCTGCACATGTGCACATTTCTGAGACGGATGTAAACAAAACGCTTCAATGGACTAAGATGAGAGAAGTATTTAAAATCTAATCAACGGGTTAAAACTTTCACATGCAGAGAGAAACATCTGATATGTTGTGTGAGCGTTTATCTCTCCATCAGGACACGTATGTTCATCTGTTAATCACCGAGGAGAAGCAGGTGGAGCTGGAGTTTTGCTGCTGTAACAGGAGCCTGTTATCACACACTAACACGTCTATTTGACATAAACACACATCAGCATGTCTTATATATAGCATGTCCTCCATTTCTGTTTTCTGTTTAGAGAGCGTCATTATATTGATGCTGACATCATCATATGTGAACAAAGTGGAACTTTACGTAGGATTCGGAATGGGAAGGAAATTCCAATCTGTGTGTTTAGACAGCAGTTGACGGATATCCAATATGTATCCGATTTACATATGCAAGAGGCCCAAATCAAATCTGAGCATATCTGATTCCATGTGGCTTTTTACCATTTACATCTTCAGGAAGTGTATCGATACGTGTCACGTGAGCATGTAAGAAAAAAATCAGAATCAGGTCGCATGTGCATAGTCGTGTAAATCCAGCCTTAGTGTCATTCTCTGAAAACGTGGAGCTCTAAATCAGAGAACTGATGTTTCCTTTGCAGAGTTAACATGTTAATTTTGCTTTGACACCAGATGAAGCAGCTCATTAGCACGTTGATCTTAATTGATTTTTACCTGTAACCACCTATGACACTTAATGTGACACTGGTGCTCTGATTAACGTAAGGGAAGCTTTATGAATTAGCTTCAATTATCTTGGTGCTTATTTAGCGTGATGCTGGTTAGTTATCTTTGTTTTGTTTTTTTTTTGTTGTTGTTTTTTTTTTTGTTTTTTTATGAATTCCACTTGGTCTCTCTGGCAGCAAAACCATTTTATTTTGAATGACTTTGATGAACTGGGCAGAATTTCATCTCCACACTGATGCAGGAATCTTTGAAAACACCATTTTCTGTCTTCTTGTTGCTCATTAGAGGAATGATCTGTCACATCTCCCAGGGAAAAGGTCAACCCACTAACTGGCATGCACTTCACTTTGACCCAGTAACCCGCAGTGGGAAGCGACAGCAATGTCGGAGGAGCTACAATGAGGCAAGCAAAGCCAGAGAGAAGTGAGGAACGAAGGAAGGAAAGAGAGACAACGGCAATGGTGGCTGCGGGGATGACATGAAACGTATCTTCATAGTTTCTCTCTACTCTGTGTGTGATCTCATCTTAACACAACAAATCATAGGAGTTTATTTGCTCTGTGTGAATCCCTGTGAAGAGAAGCAAAATACAGTTCAAACGCTGATATTGTGATTATAATGAGATCAGAGGACAGATTCAACCTCAAAAACAGAGACGCGCCACAAGATCCACAATAAAGCAACAAGGGTGCGCAAATTCAATCAATAAGGAGGTGGACATTTAGGAACACTGCATTTTCAAATGTTATAGAGGGATGTAAAAACATTTAATTCTGTATTTTAGATGCATTTCTATCCAGTATTTGTGCATATGTCCAATATTTTTAATCTGTCGTCTACTTAAAGGACCGCACCGATGGTTTAGCATGTTTCAGCCCAATACATACAACCCAAATACACTTACGTTACCAACAACCGTTTCCCAAAAACATACTGGAGCAGTAAATATAAGAATTATTTTTCCTACCTTCCAGATTGCCATTGGTTTGAGTTCATTCCAGTATGTTATTAAAATCACTTGTAGATGCTTGAACAGGCTTGAGATAAATAATCCATCACAGTGAACATGGTGGTCAATTAAGTTCTTTTTTTTTTATAAAAGTAACTTTATTTAACATGAAGCTGGACAGAAGAAACCTTGGGGCAGATTCATAAAAAATGGCGCTATGGGTGTAGCGTTGACCTAAATGCATGCCATGATAATTGAAGCTCATTCATAAAACTTCTCCTATGATAATCAGTGCACCGCTGTCACATGAAGGCAGCGTTATTGTGAGGTGTGACAGGTAAAAGCCAATGATGATCAGTGTGTTAATGAGCTGCTGCATATTTATCAGCCACCATTTATCCTGATTCATCTGGTTTTAAAGCGAATTGGCAAAGGAAACATACATTCTGCTTTAGAGCTCCTCGTTTTAAAAGACTGACACTAAAATAACAGGTACACGTGCATATTAACCTCTGTAGTGTGTGATCACGCTGACATACACAGCATGTGAGGTTATGAATGAAGCAGAGCGCCACAAGAATGTGTGTGAGATCACATCAAAACTCACCCTTTAAAAACTGACTGATCAGCTGAGTGAGTTTATCTATCAAAGTTATTGATCACTAACACATGTAAGGCAAATACAATTTTAAATGTCGCCCAGATTTCATACCACTGAAATTTACCACTGGAAAAGTGTTTAAGGTGTGTGTATCACCTAAACATTTGATTTTGAAAGATCAAGAGATTTGGAAATATAACAGGAAAAGTAAAATATGGTTTTATGTTTTGGAAATTGGTTGTCAGTAACGTAATATGTATGTAGGTAGTACTTATAGGGCTTAAACATACAAACTCACCAGTATGGTCATTTAAGAAATATAGTTGATTCCAACGCTTTCAGATTCCAGGTCTGAAAGTGGCTTTAGTTGAATACAATTCAGAATTATCAGTGTTCAAAATGTAATATCCTCTGTGCTGCAGAGTGTCAAAAATAAAATACTTTTTATTGTAACGTAAGAAGAATAGAACTGTAAATAAAACATTTTTAGACACAAGTAAAAAACAAACAAAGTTTCTTCAAGTCACATCTGCATCCATTCATCAATACAAGCTGAATGGTCTTACTGTTCATGGAGCCCAGCTCGTCTGAGCCAAACCAGAGCTTTGACCAACGAGGATTCTAATGAATGAACAAATAAAACCAAGTCTGTCTCTCCGTGCCACCCCCAAAGGTGCAGGTGCACCGAGGTGAAGGTGAAAGACAACGGTCTGCTCTGGCTGGTGATGACAGATTGTGTGTGTGTGTGTGTGTGTGTGTGTGTGTGTGTGTGTGTGTGTGTGTGTGTGTGTGGACAGAGATAACAGTTAAGTGTGTGCAACCGTTGCACCACCTGCAGCCTGCAGTCACTTATCTCCCATCTGGCCCCTGTAGGACAGACAGAGGAGGTACCTGACTCATCCAGATGACGGGGGGGGGGGGG
>VXCM01000714.1:22918-39548 GCA_014773175.1 Lucifuga dentata
GGGGGAGGGGACTGGCTGTGGACGCATGGAGCCAGTCTGCCACGCTAAAAGCTAGTGTCATGTCTGCTGTCTCTCTGCCTTGTCATTATCTGTCCCTGCGTCGCCCTAATTTCAGCCCCCGCGGCTCGCCGGAATACCGTGGCGCTGTNTCATTATCTGTCCCTGCGTCGCCCTAATTTCAGCCCCCGCGGCTCGCCGGAATACCGTGGCGCTGTAATGACGATGCAGAAGAAGAGGCCTGGTGCCACGAAACCAACCCCAGAGGCCAACAGTGGTGACTCACAAGAAGGAGGAGGAGTGAACACACACAAATCTAACCGGACCTCTCAGATGCACTAAATGTGACATGGCAGGAAATAAAAGGCTACATGCAGTGTGTGTGTGTTTGTGTGTGTGTGCACGCATAGAAATTAGATACACACACGCATGACAATGCAGATGGTCATATTCCTTAAGGGTGTTACACGCCAAGAGTGACGCGAGTAAATGAGACGAAATTGTGAATTTGTCACTGTAAATTTGTCATTTCAATATTATTTTGCCAATATTTACATGTGGGTCAAACCAAAAAAAGTCAACATGAAATTATGTTGACCTGGTCCTGATTTTCTTTTACAAAAAGAGAGAAAAAGTTGAGACTCTGGGTGCGTCCTACACTAGGAGCTAATAATACTGCATCTCTTGCTAATAATGCTAATATCTCTAATGTTTTTCATTTCATAATGCTTAGGTGAGTTTTATATAGCATACATTTATACATTCATACAGACAGACACTAAATATTAGAATTTTATTGTTTGACGCAAGAATTAAAGATTTATCACACTTATCGATTTAGCAATTTATTACAATGGCTTTCAGCTGCTGAGCTGAGGATGAATCCACAGTTGTCATAATGAAGCTCTTTCTGTCTTCCACGTCTTTATCATTTTGTCTTTTTTGTCACACAGGACAGCATTCTGTCACACAAAAACATTCAGATGCTGAATGTTTTCAGTGTGACATTACCAATAAATAATGCTTTGATTAGTCCGACGTGTTGCATTTGCAAGCAAAAAGTTAGAAAAACTCGAGCTAAATGCCGCAAGCGAAACTCTGCCATTGGTGTGAAAGTTTCCATTAACAGGACAGCATTTTTTTCATATTTTGCAGTAAAATGAACTTTCTACCACCAGAAATAAAATTCTGGTGGGAGAAAGTTCAGGAGACATGTTTTTTTAAGCAACTAAAGCAACAACAGTGATGTGAGCATTAATCGGATCCTTTACGGACTCATATGTTCACGCATGGATACAACCTAACATCTGTACATTTTATACATTTGTATCTGCAGGAATTAACCAGTTACTGAGGATGCACAAGACAATGCATCCCTGGTGCCGGTCCCAAGTCCAGATAAATGGCGAGGGTTATGTCAGGAAGGGCATCCAGCGTAAAACCTATGCCAAATCAATATGCAGATCAAAAATCAGATTTCCGTGCCGAGTTGGTCGAGGTCCGAGCTACCAGCGGCTGCCACCATTACTGTTTGTCGGCGGGGTNCCGTGCCGAGTTGGTCGAGGTCCGAGCTACCAGCGGCTGCCACCATTACTGTTTGTCGGCGGGGTGGGGAGATGAGCTGTGGTGACCCCTAACGGGAGCAGCCGAAAGGAAAAGAAGAAGTTTCTGCATGAATTGTTTTGTATTGTTTTTAAAAGCCTGACCAGAGACAAGGACTGCAAATTAGCTTCAGCTAGATGTCTTATATATTGATTAGTCCTTGTTTAATGAGTTAGCATTGAAATGAAATCGGTCTTATTCAATTTGTTAGCATGGAAAGGAGGAGAAGTTAGCATGGACCTGAAGTTAGCATGGTGCTTTATTAGCTTGGTTTAGTTACAGATAACCTGGTTTATTTTCACATGTTTTATCATCTGATGAATATATATCACATGTACCACATGCACCCCCATCATTAGCATTTTCATCTGGCCATCCTACACCTACCTACTCCCTGGTAAAAATTAGGATCCCAATCTGACCCTGATCCTAATCCTAAACAGGAAAACCGCACAACTCCAATATATTTGCAACAAGAACAAAAAAACAGTGCCTGGTCAAAATGCGACAGTTCAAAATTGAAACCAAGACCAGCACACGGAAGGCTTACTTCTCAAAAACTTAAGCCAAAAATTAAGTGCTGAGGATGAGCGTTCTCAGCGCTGAGGATGGTTTCGTTCGTGTTTTGCCTGCCCGAGTAAGATGATAAAAGTTTTGGAACTGTAAGCTTTCCATATGCTGGTCTTGGTTCCAATTTAGATTTGTAACTGCTGCAGCTGGGGCTAATTGAAAGCCGCTCTGAGCCCTGCCAGGCGCTGTGCGTTAATGTCAAAGGGGCATGGACAAAGCTGACGCTGAGCTGTGCAATTATCAAACATGATGGGACACGGCGAGAGAGGAGAACATCTGGTGCTGGTGGATGAGGGCGGGAAGCACCTCCAATGCCCCTCCCTCCTCCCTCCTCTCCCCTCTTCTTCTTCTTCTTCTTCTTCTTCTTCTTCTTCTTCTTCTTCTTCTTCTTCTTCTGTACTGGACAGGCTCGTCTTTCATCTCCAGCTGGTGCCGTCTGCCGTGGCCTCGCCGGATCAATTGAGCCGACGCGACGGCGAGCTCAGGCTAGCCACTAGCATCGTAGTGCCGTAGTCAGCAGGAGCCATGTTTAACATAAACAGCACAGTTCCACTTGTGGTTTTGCTGGAATAGAGGTTAAAAGTCTAGATGTCTTCACCTATAAACCCCACAGTCCTCCTTTAAGGACCATACCGGTAGTTTTGTATGTTTGAGCCAATATATACAACCCTCATGCATGTTATATTACTGACAATCATTTCCCAAATCATACTACTAGAAATATTAGAATTGTTTTTCTTACCTTCCAGACTTTCACTGGTTTGAGTTCATTCCAGTACACTATAAAAATCAATTTGTAGAGACTTGACTTCCATCACTGTGAACATGACTCTATTAATTTTTTTGTTAAAATAACTTTACTTAACAGTCCAACATGGAGCTGAACGAACACAATGTACATCTCTGTCAGGGAATATAGTTAGCAGAAGAAACATTGAATTTAAAAGTAGTATATGACCTGAAGAAAACTAAAATCTGGTTTTAAGTTTTGGAAACATGGTTGTCAGTAATGTAACACATATGCAGTAGTATTTATTGGGCTCAAACATGCAAAACCACTGGCATGGTCCTTTAAACTATTGATCAATCTTCAAACATACTTGAGATAGGAAAGAGTTCGATTAGTTTTTTTTTTGTTTTTTTTGTCAAAGTCATATAATTTTAGTCTTTCAATGTGGTTAAAAGGGCGTAGTTATCTGAAAATGTTTCCTGATGGAAACGAAACCTCCGGCAGCAAACCAGGTGTGATCATTTTAAGAAATTAAGACGGGTGTATCGGAACATTCGATTTTGAAAGATTAGAGAATCTGTCAAAATAACATGAAACCTATAATACAGTTTTCTGTTTTGGAAACTGTCAGTAGTGTGTATGCGAGTAGCGTTAATTGAGTTAAAAATACACAAAATCACCTGTATGGTCCTTTAAGCTCATAGCTGTCCCCCCTCTGCAGTGCAATCAGGTCTGCTAGTCTCACTAGCAGACAGACAGGCGGACTCTGATACTGGGAAAAAGTTATAGTTTAACTTCAAAGTGCTGTAACCAATCCTGAACATTTGTTCAGGGGGATTAAAAGCAACTCCTCTGTTATTATAACAAAGAGCGTTTGCTTTTTTATGATCCGTCAGAGCCGTTTAATACGACACGTGGCGAGGGATGATGCAGAGAGTCGTGCTGTCTGCTCACTCTGCTCATCTCTGATGTCCTTCTATCATTACGGCCGCGAACGTTCTGGATGTGTTGAAGACATAACAAATGGAGGAATTCCTCGCAGACATGTGTTTGCCAGTAAAGAGCGCCATCTTGTCATGTTTAGGACTTTACGGGCCCATGTGACATCATATTCCTGACTGGCGGGCACTGTCCTTTGTCCAATTAGGCATATTGCGGTGTAAGGTAATGGAAAACGGCTGTGTCCTCTGAAAAAGGAGAGAGGAGAGAAAAAAAAGGAATGGCCTAATTCTAAAGTTAAACAAAATAGTTTAGCGAATCTCTGTGTCCTTTTTTTTTTTTAAAGGAGTTGAGACCAGAAACGCTGTTGAATGAAACCAAACCACAAAAGGAAATAAAGGATTTTATTTTCTAACAAAGCCATCGTATAAAAAGTCTGAAATTTACCCACAAAGACAAACTGTGACCCTTGATGGAAATATATATATATACAATATATAAATTTTAAAAATCCCTCAATGTTTCCTTCTAAACTAATGATGCTTTGTGTCTTCTTGTTTTGTTGCGTGCATCAGATTGGATCAAATGACGAAAATCTCTGTCTCCCTTTTCCTCTTTTGGTCCCTCCATGCCCAGAATCGGGCAGCATTACAAACAGATGTTGCAGGAAGATGTTCTGAGCGCTTTTGTTTACAAGGGTAAAAAAAAAAAAAAAATCGATTGAATTATATCATATTTCTTTGGTAGGATTTAGTGTAAGCCTTTCAAAGCCACGCTCTACAGAAGATGTATTCATTGAAGGAAGGAAATGATATGTCTTATATGTCCTATATTTAAGTTAAAAAATCTCCAGAACTGTGTACACAAGTACTAATGGAAAAATGTGCGCTGGTACTTTAAGAAAAAATACATAAAAGTCCACAAAGGACAGTACCAGTGATTTTTGTTTTTTAATTTAAGCCCAATAGACTTTTGTCAGTAACACAATGTGTTAGACAACCATTTTCCAAACATAAAACTGTATTTTAGCTTTCTTGTTATTTTGCCAAATGCCTGAATCTTTCAAAATCAAATGTTCAGGTGATACACACACCTTAACATTCAATGTTTCGCCTGCTAACACGTTCATCTGAGTGTAGAAAGGATGGTTGTTTTAATTTCTCTGGTAAAAGCCGTCTTCTTCTGGGATTATATTCCCTGGCAGAAGCATATATTGTCTTCCATGCAGCTCCATGTTGGATTGGTTTAAAAAAGTTACTTCAACAAAAAAAATAAATAAATCATAGAGATCTCATTCACTGTGATGGATTATTTATCTCAAGCACGTTTCAAGTTTCTAGTTGATTTTTATATCATACTGGAAAAAACTGAAACCAATGACGGTCTGGAAGGTAGGAAAAACAATTCTTATATTTACTGCTCCAGTAGTGTGTTTTCAGAATTGGTTGCCAGTAATGTAACATATATGCTGGGTTGTATATATTGGGTTTAAACATGCAAAACCACTGGTATGGTCCTTTAATCTGAGCATATTCTTTATGAATCCTCATGTTTTTTTGTTGTATTTTGGGAGCGTGTAGCATTATATCTGGATAACAATTAAATGAAAGCAGGATAAAAGTGTTTACTGGACTTAAATGTGCAAAATCACCGGTATGCTCCTTTAACAACTTGAACTCATATCTTTTGTGTTCATTTGTCAACAGCACTGTTGTTGTTGATATCGCTGTAAAAACCTGCATGGCGTCTTCTGTACACCGAAACTCCTGCGTCTGTCTGGTTAACACTCAAACGTGCACGCTGGCGTGACGCAGCAGCTTCCAGAGCGTAAATCATGTCATTACGTTGTTTGAACAGGAAAGGTTTGGCCTAATTACACGCCTGAAGAGGCGCCGCCGTGAGCTTCAGGCCCCTTTCTGAAATGGAGGAGAATGTGAGGCATGACAACAGACCTGCAGCTGTCTCTGTCACCTCTGATGGCTTATCAGAAGCCTTTCAGAGTTTAAAGGATCATACTGGTGGTTTTGTATGTTTGAGCCCAATATACAACCCACATACATCTTACATTACCTGCAACTATTTCCCAAAACATACTACGTAGTAAAAATGTTTTTCCAACCTTTCAGAATGCCATTGGCTCGACTTCTAGAGATCCATCACAACAAACATGATGTCTATAAAAAATTATTGTCGAAGTTACTTTATTTAACAGGTCCAATACAGAGCTGCACAGAAGAAAACGTATGTCTCCACCACAGAATACAGTCCCAGGAGAAGATGGATTTTACAGAGAAATTAAAAACAGCCACATACATGTCAGCAGGCGAAACATTGAGTTTAAAGGTGTGTCACCTGGACTTTTGATTTTCAAAGACTGGCACGGTGGCTTGGTGGTTAGCACTGTTAGGTCCTGGGTTCCAGCCGGATTTGGTCCTTTCTGTGCCTCTGTGAGTTTCCTCCGGGTGCTTCGGTTTCCTCCCACCTCTAGGATAGGTTCGATGAATTGGAAACTCTAAATTGACTGTAGGTTTGAATGAGTTTGTCTCTGTGTGTGTATCAGCCCTGTGATTGGCTGACGACCTGTCCAGGTGTACCCCGCCTCTCACCCAACGACTGCTGGGATAGGCTCCATCCCCTGCCACCCTGAATAGGATGAGCAGTTATGGATGATTCATGGATGGATAAGGGATTTTGCAAAATAGCAGGAAAACTAAAAATTTTTTTTAATGTTTCAGAAAATGGTTGTCAGTAACGTAGCGTGTTTTCATGTAGTATTTATTGGGCATAAACCTGCTAAATCACTGGTATGTTCCTTTTAGGGAGCAGGTAGGATGATTCCTCACCATTCCACACAGGCTGCAGCAGCAGATTATGTGAAATGATAAGACATAAAGTTGCACGATGCTGAAACACTCCTTGAGTTGTTTGTGTCAGCAAACCAGTAATCAGACCAAGTGATCCTCCCACAGGTGTGAAGTTCTGCTTCTCTTTCCACACCTGTCAGGTTATGAGTTTCGCTTTGTCTTTGACTTTTATTGTCTCTCTCTTCTGGTGTCTACACACTGATCTTGTGTTTAGAGCTACATATGCAGTACAGTGCATAAACAAGTCTTAGGTCACCCTAAAAAAGGTCATACCAGGTTTTTCAGATGGTGAGAATTTATTTTGTGGACCAGACAAAAGAAAACATTGTGACAAATATCTACACACGTATTGTACACAACCTCATTAAATTATACTTTTCCAATGGATTTAGCAATAAAGAAAATACTTGTGTTTTTAGCACAAAATCAATGAATTATCATAAGCACACAGACCTTTAAAACTGGCAAATTTTTGAGTTTTAAAATTTGCAAATTTGCGAGTTTAAAAACTCGAAATAGTCCCCTCATTTTTGTTTGTTTGTTTGTTTGTTTGTTTGTTTTTTCGTCTTATATGGCTGTGATATGTTGTCGTACAAGTCCTTTTTTTTTTTTTTTTANTTTTTTTTTTTTTTTTTTTTTTTGCCATATCTAATACCTGTGTTTACACAGCTTTGACCTGAAACACCTCAGATACAGAAACGTAGATTTCTGCATTTCCAAGACGGCTGCAAACAAAATGCCGCAATGGATGAAAATGTGAGAAATGTTTCTGTATGTGATCAGAGAGACATTGGAGCATTTATCACCAAGACTCTCCCATCAGGATTTATCCTTTTTGCAGCCTGTTATCACACGCTAGCACATTTAATTGACCCAAGCACCAAATATATAGTATGGCCTCGTGTACTGATCACCTACATCATTCATACACAGATAAAGTAGAACAGTGTCGCATTTTGTTCAGTATGAATCAGAATGGCAAACATATTCCGATCTGCGTATTTAGATCGCAGTCAATGGGCAGATAGCCAACACGTGTCTGATTTATGTGCACATATGCATGTAGCCCAAAACGGATCTGAAGACATGTTGATTCCATCCATGCACTTTATATATATGTGTATATATATATATGTGTGTGTGTGTGTGTGTATGTATATATTTACATCTTTACAATGCAAATCTGACTGGTGCCACAAAAGATCTGAATCAGGTCACTAATGTAAAGGTAGCATTTTTAAAGCACTTTTTCATTACAATGACTTTGTTTTCTTTTCGCTTTTGAATTTTCTATTGAAGGCCCCCTCTCTCTCTCTCTCTCTCTCTCTCTCTCTCTCTCTCTCTCTCACACACACACACACACACACACACACACACACACACACAATGGAGAAATAAAGGACAGATTGTGTCCTTTCATGGGCCTCTTCAAGGTCACAGACCTGACTGATAGGGCAAGTGCCACCGAGCCGGGAGATAACTTCCACATTCTTGTCTGGAGGCTGCATTCCTTTTCCAAGGTTCTCCGATGAACAACAACGTGCACACAGATAATTAATGAGAACTCCAGTGTTATAACACACACACACACACACACACACACACACATACAGAGAGAGAGAGAGAGAGAGAGAGAGAGAGANCACACACACACACACACACACACACACACATACAGAGAGAGAGAGAGAGAGAGAGAGAGAGAGACGGGAATATTATTGCAATACAATATCAAGCATTTGGCAGAAATAAGAAACATGATTCTCTTCATTTTCCTTTTAAAACTCATTGGTTTAGAGTTACAGAGAGATATCAGTGTGCATATATTGAGATTAAAGGACAATACCAGTGATTTGTGCACGTGTAAGCCTAATCAATACTTAATGCACACCATGTCACTGTATCTCCGAGAGACACAAAGTTGGAAGATAATGCTAAAACCATGAAGCGTGTTGTTCCTGAATGCGAAAATTCTTACAGCTGTTATGATTTGGAACAACTGCATTTTCATACTTTTCCTACTAACTTCCAACAGCGGAGGCTATGGCTAACTGAAATCCAACATCCAGAGTATGGCGTCAGTACACCAGTGGCCGTAATACAGTTGTTTCAAGTTTGTAGCGATCATTTCATTGTTCAGATCACTCTGCGCTTTTTATTGCGCTTAAACGCTAAAATTATGTAACTTCTAAAAAACAAAAACCTGAATATAAATAAATAAAGTTACTTAAACAAAAAAAAAAACAAAAAAAAAAAATGCTAATAGACATCTTGTTTGCTGTGATGGACCACGCACTCCAAGTCTCTACAAATTGATTCCAATAGCATGCTGAAATGAACTGAAACCAATAAGAGTCTGGAAGGGGGGAAAAATATCATGAAATTTACTGCTAAAGTAGTATATTTTAGGAAATGGTTCTAACACAGCATGTATATTGACTGTATACATAGGGCTGAAACATGCATGATTCGCCAGTATAACCCTCCAAGAAAATGGCTCAGTTCCTAGAAACTTCATGCTTGAGTCTTAACTTTCCAGGGAGTCCAGGACTGTCTCAGAGCTGGCTTGTTCATGATGATGGATTACCTATCCCAAGAACATTTCAAGTATCAACAAGTTGATTTTCATAGCGTACCAGAATGAACTGCNATTACCTATCCCAAGAACATTTCAAGTATCAACAAGTTGATTTTCATAGCGTACCAGAATGAACTGCAATGGCGGTCTGGAAGGCTCAAACATGCAAAATGGTCCAACCTTCTGGACCCCAAAACCCACCAGCGGGTTTGAAAGGCATGTATTCTTTAAACAATAGCCAAAATTACACCATTTGTCATAGCCAGAAACTTTAAAAATCAAAATTATCGACAGGTTTTCAAATTTCTGATGGTCCTTGAACTAACCCTGTGCTTAAGGAAACGTAACCAAATCTAAACTTAAAATAGTGATATTTCCTCAAAATCACTTTTTTATAAATGTCTCATTTAAAAATTCGCTAAAAAATAAACACTTTGTACAATCCAAATTCTGTAAAAAACAACAAATTCTGTGTTTTTCACCGCAACNAAAAATAAACACTTTGTACAATCCAAATTCTGTAAAAAACAACAAATTCTGTGTTTTTCACCGCAACTGGCAAGCCTGGAGCGCCATTCTGATCTTTACAAGTCATGTGACAAGAATTCAGCAAGTCATTGGCTGAATGCAGACTGCAGCAGGCACACTTAGCCTATTGTTTATAATAGATTATAGGTTGTAAAAATGTAAATAGTTCAGTATATATAGTCCCTTTTATTTATTTATATTTATTTATTTATTTTAATTTTCCTGTAACACTTGGAAAAATGTTGTATATATAGATTACATCTTTTTTCAATTTTTTTTAAAATAAATTATCAAAGAAATTCAACTTACGTTTTTTTTTTTTTATGATTTATGACATTATAACTATGTTACACTGCACAAAAGACATTTTTGAGTTCTTCTTACATATAGTCATGATTGTGCTGCTTCCATAGAGGTGCAGGACTTTCAGCCACAGTGATAAAAATATGACAGGAGCAAAAACCGCCTAGAAAGTGCTTGGGGTCCAGAGCTTTTATGCTCCTGAATGCTTTATTATCCATACGAGTCTTTTAGCTGCAACAGTACAGGTGCAGCAACAAGCAGACAGCAATGCAGGAGAGGCTTTCCAAGATGGCCTCTTTGATGTGCTATGTGCATCAGCTGAGTCATTAAAGGACCATACCGGTCATTTTTTGTATGTTGAATAAGTACTATCCATGTACTCGTTATATTACTGATAGCATTTTCAAAAACATAAAACTGTGTTTTAGTTTTACTGTTATTTTGCCAAATCCTCTAATCTTTCAAAATCAAGTGTTCAGGTGATACACCACCTTAAAATTCAATGTTTCACCTGCTGACACTTTTGCATGATTGCAGAAAGCACAGCCATTTTAATTTGTCTGTAAAAGCTGTTTTTCTCTTGGGACTATATTTCCTGGTGGAGACACATTTTTCTCCATGCAGCTCCATGTTTGACAGCTAAACAAACTTACTTTGACAAAAAAAAAATCATTTTTGCTGTAATGATTACTTATCTCAAGCATATTTCATGTCTCAGGTTGATTTTTGTAGCCTACTGGAATGACCTAAACCCAATGGCAGTCTTGAATGTAGGAAAAACAATTCTAATATGTAGTATATTTTGGAAACTGCTTGTTAGTAAGATGACATTATGCAGTGTGTGTATGTAGTAACATTACTTGTATGAAAATTGAATATATTCGGCTCAAACATGCAAAATGGTCAGTATGGTCCTTTAAATATGTTGTAGTCGTGTGTGCTGGTGTCATAAAAGGCTCACCTGTTGATTATTTTCATTTTACTTTGCATGATGAAGAAGGGTGGCTGCCCAAAATGTGTTTAATTGTGTTTTTTTGAAGATTCAGCAGCTGCATTGATGCATTGCTTCACTCACAACTGTTTATCAGAACGTGTCATTTCCTCTTCCTGTGTGCATGTATGGATTTAATGCACAGCTTTGATAATGAGGCTGCGAGGTTCTTTCTGTCGGCAGGCTCCGGCGCAGTGACACCGGGGACGAGGACGGCTCAGCTCGGACCCCGGCACACACACAAAGAATTCATTGAAAGGCAAAAAAAAAAAGCGAGGGAAGACAGTTTCTCAGGAGGAGGACAATGGGCGTTCTTCGCCCTTTCATCTTTGGACGTCCACAAGGGACACAATTGTTTGGACACAATGCAATACGGGGCGAAGCTTTAGAAGAGGCATCACTTTTAATTAACTGCTGGTAATGATCTCATTACTGGGGCCGGGCGGGTTCCTGGGCCCGGCAGAGGTGAGTCTGGGGTCATCGTCCTGANCTCATTACTGGGGCCGGGCGGGTTCCTGGGCCCGGCAGAGGTGAGTCTGGGGTCATCGTCCTGAAGGCCCCACTCCAACCCACAAAACATGGAGGAATTTGTCACGCCTCCACGTTGCGTAAACTCAGCACTCTCATGCAGGAGCAGAGGGAAGGAAATTTTTTTTTATCTTTTTTAGATCAGTAAAACAAACAGTTGTGGTTTTCATTCTGCACAGCGACCTTTTCCAACTTTTTTTTTTTTTTTTTTTNTTTTTTTTTTTTTTTTTAGTTTGTTTCCTGATTGCAGGTGTTTCAGAAAAGATTCTTAACATTGTGAAAAGCTGGATGAATCATCATATCGACCAAATATCACAGCAAAACATTTTGCATGCTGAATTTCAGAGACACAAGAATAAAATGAATAATCACCCTTTAAAGGACAATACCAGTGATTTTACATGTTTGAGCCCAATATACTTGAAACATGCTTGAGATATGAAATTCATCCCAGCAAACATGATGTCTGTTAAATTTCTTGTCATTTTTTTTGTCATTTATTTACTGAACCGATCCAACATGGAGCTGCATGGAAGAAAATGTATGTCTCCGCCAGGGAATATAGTCCTAGGAGAAGACAACTTTTACCAAGAAAAAAACAATCGTCCCTTCTACAATAAAGTATAAGCGTTGGCAGGCGAAACATTGAATTTTAAGATGTGTATCACCTGAACATTTGACTTTGAAAGATTAGGGGATTTGGGGAGAAAAACAGGAAAATGATAATAAATGCTTTGGAAATTGGTTGTCAGTAACATGTGTGGGTAGTATTTATTGCACTTAAAAATGCAAAATCGCTGGTATGGTCCTTTAAAAAGCACTCTGTTAAAATGTTTAAAGTAAAACAAACTGATGCTCTCATGCAATTTCTAAGTTCAACTTCTCAGGCCGCTCGCAGCGCTGAGGAGGCGAGGAAACGAGACGCAGAACGAGGAGAGGAGACCAAAGACAGTGAGGAAGGAAGGAAGGAAGGAAGGAAGGAAAGTAGGAAAGTAGCCAGGAGGGAGAGAAACGAGGGAATTTAGGAGGAGCGTTCAGGGTCTTATCTCCAGACAGGCCAGGGGCGAGACCGACTCCTCCAGGATGAGTCTCAGCCAGTCCTATCAGCACACACACACACACACACACACACACACACACACACCAACCAAACATATCCAGATGCTCCAGCACTGTGTGTATATGTGTGTGTATGAGTGTGTGCAAACTCACATGACTAGCATAGGGAAGTATATTTGTATGTATCCTTTAAAAAAAGAGAAAGGAACATTTTGTTTTTGTTGTTTATGTGTTTTTGTGCTTATCTGATGGTGTAAATCTTTATTTCAGCGTGTCTTCCTCTGGGGTTTATCCTGTTCTAATATCTCTTCATCTGTCTCGGCGCAGACAGTCTTATCAGCCATCAGAGGTCACATGGACGGTTCTCCATGTCCTGAGCATAAGATAATCCGTGCTCAGCTGCAAGGAAGTATCACTGAGGATATCTTTGTTGTTCTGATGCCGACGGGAAATGGGCTGCCGCGTTCAAAAAAAAGTACAATTTTATGCATTTTTTTACAGTTTCCAAAGGAGAACCACGCATCGGGAAAGAATTACAATAAGACCAGCACAAAAGACAAATATAAGAGAGGGTTTGGATGTGTGGTAAAAGACAAAAACAATGGGTGTGGTTATGTTTTTATTATGTTGAATTATGTCAGTTTACTTTGAAAATGGAGCAGCTTTCTGAAATTATCATGTCAGAAGAACTTACTATCTTCTGCACACAAAATAATTATCTTGTGGGAACAAATTATTATCACATGGGAACAAATTATTTTGTGCTCAAGATAATTAACAAGTTGTTATCTTGTGCGCTTAAGAAAATTATCTTGTGGAAACAAGTTATTATCTTGTACACAGAAGTTATTATCTTGTGTGCACAAGATTAAAACACATATAGAATTATGCGGGTAATATTTATTGGGCTCAAACATGCAAAAACCACCAGTATGGTCCTTTAAGGAGCACTAGCTTTTGGTAAATAGCACTTTAACATGATTAAAATGTCCTTATGAAGCTCTCTTCATAATGCTGCTTTTGAAATCAAAAGAAGAAAAGCAAAGTAAATCCATATTTGAATCTTTCTGCTCTGGACTAATTCAATTCAAGACACCAAATTCTCCCTAAACTGCTTTTACTGCCGTTTTCTTAGTGTTTTTCTCAGCAGAAGTGGGCTGCAACAGGACGAATATACGCATTGTTTATTTTATTCATTATTTGGAGGTTTTCCAAGAAGCCTATTACAGCTAATAGACCGTTCTGTGGCTCATTATAATATAAACAGAATATTTTACATACCCATAAAGACAGAAAAATGAACATTTCTAGTGAGACTTTAACTGGATCCATAAAGGCCACAGCAGCTCACAGAGCAGAGCCAGACGCTGGAAGGCACGGGGCTTTGGCTTTTTTGGAAGCTTCAAAGGAGGGGCGTTTCCTGGACTTTTAAAGACTAAACACAGCAAGAGCACGCAACATGGCATGTGTTTAGAGTACCTGAGGGCTGGAGATTGTGTGTGAGAGTGTTTGTGTGTGTTTGAGTAGATTAGTTTAGTCTGATGCATCAGTCACTTCCCTTTTTTTAAATTTAATTTTTTTTTTTGTTTTGGTCTTTTTAACAAATCAAGACACCATAAAATGCTAAAAAAATATATATAAGAAATAAAATTAAAATTAAATTAAAAATAATTTGTCACAATGTACAATCCCCCAAGAAAGCGCACAATGAAGTGACCAAAAAGGTGGAGCCGACCCTTTTTACAACTCGACTTATCTCTGAACAAATCAGATTAAGGAGAGAGTAGTCGTCGAGTTTAGGCAGCATGTGCATATACACATCCATATGAACATAAAATATACACATCTCCCTATATACATATTCATAAGTATATGGGTATAAACCCACATCAACCCATAGATAAGTTTACAGAATCCATAAAGAAAAATAAAAATGAACAATTTACAAAGCAACGCCTCCATTATTCCTGAGCTATATATGAATAAATTACATCCTCTTTGAACTGATTTTTAAATTTTTGAATAGAAGTACATAAGTTTCAGATCTTCTTTAAAATTGTTACACGTTTTACTCCCTTTATTGAAATAATCTCAATTTTGTGTTTATTCTTGACATCATTTTTTAAAATATTCACATGGAACCATCTCTCATTACAAACATGTTTTGAATGTTAGATGGCAATAAATTATTTTGAGCTTTGTACATGATAAGTGCAATATTCAAGTTAACCTGATCCATAAATTTTAATGCCTTTAATTTTGCACATAGCGCACTAGTTGATTCTCTATAATCAACCCTGTTTATTAGTCTAATGGCCCTTGACTTCCCTACGGAACCAGGCAGAGGTACTCAAACACAAATATTAAAGGTCCACAAAGAAAATTTTTAAGAAGGCAAAGGTGCGTTTATTAGGGTCAGTCAAGAGGGGTCCCACCTCTCCCAATCTGAAGTCTTGAGTCAAGCTAACTGCTGACGAAACTAGCTGCACGGTCAACTCTCTATGTGGAGATGATGGGACACTGAATGTGATTGGACCAAACTACAGCAAAACTTGACCCTTTATTGAACTTCCGTTCAATAAAGGGTCAAGTTTTGCGTTATCCCACAATACTTTTGCGAGGAAACACAAAAATTGTTGTTTGTTTTCTTTCCACAGATTGTGTTTTTTCCTTATATGTCCCCTTAGGGTTTCCATACTTCCCTTCCTCTTTCTAAAGGACAAAATTCATAAAGGGCAAATATTGTCATTTAATCACATTCCCTCATTCATCAACACTTATTACCAGCATCTTTTAACAGTTAAGAGGTGTTACTAGAACATTTCCTTATTTACATGTTGGGGAAGTGATTCATAAAACACACCATCACATAAAAACTAAGACGTGTTCAGTCTGGTGGTAAATTTCAGCAGTATGAAATCTGGGCAATGTTTTAAACTGTATTTGCCTCACGTGTGTTAATGATCAATAAATATGATAGATAAGCCCACTCAGCTGATCAGTCACTTCATTTAAACGGTGAGTTTTGATCTTATCTCTCACGTTCTGGATCGTTCCAGCCTAGTTTAACTGGCTATCAGCACTTTGTGACAAACAAAATGAATCACAAGTAAATTGCAATATTTTTACAAATATTTCAGTCATAGCCTGTAATCCTCTTTGTAGCCATGAGCTGTGTACAGATTTATTTGTAGATACAGAAGTTGTCAGTAACATAACATGTACATATGTGAGTAGTATTTATTGGCTTAAACATGCAAAATCACCAGTATGGTCCTTTAATCTCAATACAGGCTGACTGACACATCTCTGTGACTCTAAAGCAGAGAATTTAGAAAGGAAAATGAAAACACTTTGTTTATTATTTCTTTTTATTTTCAGTTTTCTGTATTGTATGAAGTAATTCCAGCATCCCATCACCTGATATTGTATTTAATCATATTCCTGTCTCTCTATTTGTGTATATTATTTGTTTGTATTATAACAGCCTGAAGCTCTCTTTAATTATCTGTGTGCACATTGTTGTTTATTTACATTCCTCAGAAAAGGAATGTAGCCTCCAGACAGGCGTGTGGAATTTATCTCCCAGCATGTATACGGGTGGGTATTTACTAGGCTCAAACATGCAAAATCGCCAGCATGGCCCTTTAAATACTACAACACTCACAAAACATGGGAACACAGACAGGAAACAGTGCTCTGATACTTGAATGTGACACTTTATGTTTTCTCAAACATAATAATAGAACAGGAAAACTTGAGTTAGCATTAGCAGCAGCAGCTAGTTAAGACAGTTGGCTAGGTTAACTTCATGAATTTACTCAGAACAGGAAAACTTGAGTTAGCATTAGCAGTAGCAGCTAGTTAAGAAAGTTAGCTAGGTTAGCTCCATGAATTTACTCAGAATAGAACAGGAAAACTTGAGTTAGCATTAGCAGCAG
>VXCM01000714.1:40434-80595 GCA_014773175.1 Lucifuga dentata
TGTTCTATTCTGAGTAAATTCATGAAGCTAACCTAGCTAACTGTCTTGGGGCCAGAATTGTCCTGATTTGTTATGTGGTAAATATTTGATTTATTACTGTCTACTGTTTGTTTATATGATATAATTTGGATTGTATTAGAAGCTACATATGGCTACTTTGCATTTTATTTTCCTCAGACGAGCCTTTATAGCTTGTTGATTATTCTAAAGAATAAGCTTGATCGAAGTTACTCACTACTCAAGTAATTACTTTGGTGACTACTCTTACTTATACTTGAGTCACTATTATCATAAAGTAACAATACTTTTACTTAAGTACAGTTTCTGGCTACTCTACCCACCTCTGCATAGACTGTGTTGTTAAGTGTGTGTGTGTGTGTGTGTGTGTGTGTGTGTGTGTGTGTGTGTCTCGCTGATCATCATGTTTGTATGTCTGTTCTGTGATCAGGACTAGTTTATGCTAACACGCCTCTGAAACAGACCGTCCTGGCATTCACAGTTCTCAAGCTTTCATGACGACCGCGTGCAATAACCGTGCAATTCAATGCCGGGACTTTAGGTGGCGCTGTAGCCAAAGCTGCTGTTAAAATCCCCTAAAACAAACCTAGTGGAAAGAGAATCAATTACTGTTGCTTTCAATGGCTGCAAGACAAAAAAGTTATTTGCCATTATTTGTTTTTTCTGNCTCTCTCTCTCTCTCTCTCTCTCTCTCTCTATTTCCTCCGCATCTACTTCCTCTTCCTCTGTATGTCTTATATGCACTTAGAAAGAAAGAAAGAAAGAAAGAAAGAAAGAAAGAAAGAACAGTACATTGGCATTGACCTTAATCTACCCCAGGCAATTTCTAAAGCCTGAATGTACTGAATTCAAACAGTATAATTTTTAGCTAAAATCTGTGTGTGTGTGTGTGTGTGTGTGTGTGGNCACTAATGGCTCCAGCGTTAGCCGATGAAGGGCTCTGTCTAAACATCCCTCTGGGGGTTCTCAGTGGACAGCATAAACACTGTTTACAATAATGAAGAGCTGGGAAGACCCCACCCAGCCCCCACCCTCAACACACACGCACACACACATACACACCACTCCCAACCCAACACACATAAATGAAAACACTGGGAGAGAATGAAGGAGTGTGCAGGACACACGGGTGTGTGTGAGACACTTTAATTAACACATAAATACAAATTAAGCATTTATATGCACCCTCCTCTTCCTCCACCACCAGCGCAGAGTGTTTGTACAAACCTCTGTGTGTGTGTGTGTGTGTGTGTGTGCTGGTGGGAGCAATTGATTTGAATGGCTGCACCCTTCATCTTTCATTAAGTGTCCTCCCGGGGAGTCGACCGGACAGGAAAGTAAATATTTGCCCTATGACTCGTCTGCTCACACTTCCTGTCAGCGTGAGCTTCCTTTATTCCTTCATTCTTTATGATTCATCCCTCCTTCCATCCGACCCGTCGCTTTCATATTCTTCTTTTCAATTAATTTAGATAAATGTTTTAATAGCCACTTGTTAAAGGACCATAATGGCAGTTTTGCATATTTGAGAGCAAAAAAATGACTTGCATACACATTACATTACTGGCAACTGTTTTCCAAACTACTGTATGCTACTGGAACAGTAAATATTAGAATTGTTTTTCCTACCCTCTAGACTGCCCATGTTTTCTTTTCATTTCAGCACACTATTAAAATCAACTTCTAAAGACATGAAATGTCCTTGAGATAAGAGATAAGCAAACTATAACTTTAAATTTTGTGTCTAAGTAACTTTATTTCAATGGTCCAACATGGCAGAAAAAAAAAGCCTCCGCCAGAGAATATAATCCCAGGAGAAGATAACGAAGATAACTTTTACTGATAGATTAAAATGACTTTGCATTCTACAATCATGCATAAGTCATCTGCTGCCATGAGAGGACTATACTGATCTTCCACTTCTGTCAATAAATTCTATTTTAGCCACTAACGTACGCAGTTAGCGTAGCGCAAGACTTAACATGTCGATAATGGCAAATATCATCATGCAACCATGTTCCCTCATTCATAAATGCCTGTTTCTGGCAACTTGATTGCCTTGAAAGAGACGATTTTTTAAATTACACTAGTGCAGTGCCTATTGAAAATGTGCCTGTTCAGAATGGGCTGGACTTTATGGTGTGTGCTGCAGCCTGCCATAGTTTAGTTCTGCACGTCCTTGTGAGCTAGCTTTGTTTGCTGTATGGGGTCGGGTTGAGAGCATGGCACTGGACCAAATCATATGCTGCTGCCATGTTTGGAGTGGTTCCTGCCACACGGACTACTTTTTACTGGCACAGCTCAATTCAAGAACCGCTCATCCAAACAACTTCACACTGACGCTGTACATACTTGGGTCCTGAGCAATAAACCTGCTGAATTTGAACTTCATACAGTGCCATGTTCTAGAGATGTTGGTGCCACAGAGATTCTGTCTTTATTGTTAGATGTCGGAAAAGTGGTTCTTAAAAGCAGGATGAAATCTGGGAAACAGTTTAAACGTGTTAGTGATCAGTGAATTTGATAGGTAAGCTGATCAGTCAGTTTATTTAAATGGTGAGTTTTGATTTGAACTCACACATTCTGGTGGCACTGAGCTTATTCACAACTTCATCTGCTGCTACGTCCGTCTCTGAATAACGTATCTGGATGCAAATCACATCTTCATGCCAGGCGTATATCGGGGCTAAATGAGCCGGAAAAACACTTGCGTCCCCCCCCACCCCCACACACACACACACACACACATGCCCAATCACACACTTCCAGGGTTTTCGTCAGCCAGCAGTGACCCAGTGCATTAAGAACAGTGGAGTCACAGCATCCTTCGCTCTGCGTAGTGGCTTTGCTGAGTTTATGTTTAAGCCATCGAGCCAATAGCTGCGTCAGACTATAGAACAGATTTTGGCGCCTCAGCTTTGACATCACTGCATTCTGTCCAAACGGAAACAGTGAGTTTATGAGCCACGTCATTCCCGACACATGCTAAAGGTTCCTACAGGCTGAATTACAGGCATGGTATGTATGTAATTCTCTGAAAGGCGTTTTCTTGTATATATACACACATCACATCATCAAACTGTGATCTCAGCATTGTTAATACACAGATAAAGTCTGCAAACCACATGGTATGGAAGTTAATGACATTAGTTAGAACTTAAAGGAGCACATCAGTGATTTTGCATATTCAAGCACATTACTGCCAGCCATTTTCCAAAACATACTGCAGAAGTGATAAATATTAGAATAATTTTTCCTCGGCATCCCATTACGTGATTGAAATTATCTCATAAAGACTTGAATGCATCACAGCGAACCAAACTTTGTTCTTATTATTTTGCAAAAGTTATTTAATTTAACCATTTTCCAAAGTATAAATTCATATTTTAGTTTTTCTGTTATTTTGCCAAATCTCTTAAAGGACCATACCATCCATTTTCACGTTTGACCTAATATAGTCAATTTTCATACACATAAGGTTACTACCAATCATTTCTCAAATCATAAAACCATATTTCAGTTTTCCTGATATTTTACAAAATCTCTTAGTCTTTCAAAGTCAAATATTCAAGCTATACACCCACCTTAAAAATCCATGTTTCTCCTGCTAATAGTTATGCAAAATTATGAAGTCACGGTTGTTTAAATTTTTTGATAAACACAGGTCTTCTTTTGGGACTATATTCCCCAGTGGAGACATACATTTACTCTGCACTTTTATTGCACTTAAATGCTAAAATTACATAACTTCTAAAAAAAACCCCTGAATACACGTCTTGTTGGTGATGATGGATTACCTATCCCAAGAACATTTCAAATATCAACAAGTTGATTTTAATAGCATAGCAGAATGAACTGAAACCAATGGAGGTCTGGAAGGTAGGAAAAACAATTTTAATTCACCATTCCAGTAGTATGCTTTGGGAAATGATTGTCAGTTAACCTTACGTCTATGAAAATTGAATATATTAGGCTCAAACATGCAAAATGGGTGGTATGGTCCTTTAATTTTTCAAAATCAAATGTTCAGCTGAAACGCACACCTTAAAATTCAATGTTTTGCCTGCTAACACAAGAGTAGAAGCCACGGTTAACTTCTTGGTAAAAGCAGTCTTCTGGGACTATATTCCCTGGCGGAGATGTACGTTTTCTACCGTGCAGCTCCATGCTGGCGGTTAAATGAAATTACTTCATTAAAAAAACTTAATAGATGTTTTGTTTGCTGTGATGTCTATTCAATTTTTTTTTTTTTTTTTTTTTTTTTTTGTCCCACTAACTTTATTAATCCATCCAACATGGAGCTCCACACAAGGAAATGTATGTCTCCGCCAGGGAATATAGTCCCAGGAGAAGACTGCTTTTACAGAGAAATTAAAATGATGTTAGATGGTGAAATATTAAATTTTGAGGTGCCTGAACATTTGATTTTGAATGATTAGGGCATTTGGCTAAATATAGGGTTTTATGTTTTGGAAAATGGTTGTCAGAAATGTAACATGTATGCAGCTAATATTTATTGGGCTTAAACGTGCAAAATTGCTGGTATGGTCCTTTAAGTTTGTCTGCAGTTGATGTGTATTGATTTTAAACACGTTTGGATATTTGGCAGAGAAGAAAATCTCTCCTCATCATCACAAGTCTTTGAATTCAGTCGTCCCGATGGCGAAACTCTGCCTGAGTCGTGATTTCGTCCCACTGAGCTAAAACAGCTTTAAATGAGCATTTTTCATTGTCTCACAGAGTCAGAAAGTCCCGTTGAACTGGTTGAAACCAGTTTTGGGGGGTTAAATGACAGGTTTGGAGCTGCTGGAATTACACTGTTTGCAAGAAAGTTTCTAGTTCCAGAGAAAATTACAGCAGAAATTATCTGTCATTGTTTTGGAAGGTGTGGCGGTTTTTGCAGAGGGATTGCGGCGTTCCCTCAGGTCATTCTCATCCCAGTTTAACATCCGACCGGAACGCCGGAAACAAGGCGCTGGTCACGTTGTGTTCTCACAAAAAAAAAAAAAAAAAAAAAANCTCAGTTTCCCAGGTGTGTGTGTGTGTGTGTGTGTGAATGCTGGCTCGTCACCAGGTGCTTCTTCTTATTTCTTGAGTAGTGCTTAAACACGAATTACTGCAGTAAACCGGAGAGAAAAACACAAGACAGCAAGTGCCTCTGGCTTCATACCAGAAAACAACAGCAGGCGGAGGAATCTGTCCAAAAAAAAAAAAAAAAAANAAAAAAAAAAAAAAAAAACATTTACGAGCTCATTGTAACAACATCGAGCAATTCAGAGAGAAAGAGACATGGGGCGGATGTTATTAAAGGACAATACCGGCAATTTTGCACAATGAGCACAATATAACCTGTATACACCAGGATACTCAAATAAAAATCTTAACCCTTGAATGCGTGAGTCATTTTCCATCCATTCCTACATACATCAGGTCGTTAGAGACCCATAACTTACACAACGCAAATTGAGCTACAAAGTAAAATAGTTTTGCTCATAAACTTTTCAGAACATTCTATGAACGATAACAAACCAACAAAAAAAACCCAACATTTTTTGCCATATTTTGTGATGAAACTAGCTGCGCTGTCAACTCTCAAAGAGCACAACGCCATGGAGCAGTTGGACATTCGGTTTCGCTTTCTCTGCAGAAAGTGGAGAATTTTGACTCGTCGCGTCGCAGCGATGTCTCACAGATAATATAAATAATACGTATGAAAAGTATAATTTGCTCAGAGTCTGGAAACAGTTGTGGTTCCGTCCAGATCAGAACCGGAGTCTGGACTTTGAGGATGACTGGTCTACATGTCACGTTACTGACAACCGTTTTCCAAAACATACTGCTGAAGCGGTATATATTACAGTTGTTTTTCCTACCTTCCAGACTGTCATTGGTTTCAGTTCATTCCAGGACGATATTAAAATCAACTTGTAGAGACTAGAAACACACTTGAAATAGACAATCCATCACAGCGAACACGTGTCCATTAAGTTTGAAGGATTAGCAGATTTAGCAAAATAACAGGAAAACTAAAATACGGTTTTATGTTTGGAAATTGGTTGTCAGTCACATAATGTGTATGTGTAGTATTTATTGGGCTTAAACAGACAAAATCGTCAGTGTGGTCCTTTAACATGGATGTGAACATGTGATATAATTGTGGCCAAAACAGCCGGCCACTGAGGCCAGAATGAAGGGCCGCACACCATTCGCGTTTTGAAACGACATGGACAGCATTTATTTGACTTAAAAGTGCCGTCATCTACGATTGGCCAAGCAAAGAGGGAAGGAGAGAGAGAGAGAGAGAGAGAGAGAGAGAGAAAGAAAACAAACATGGCAAATAACTTTGTCGTTTTGCAGCCAATGAAAGTAACAGCAATTCCTCTTCTTCATTACTCAACAACAACTTTCTTTTCACTTCCTCTGTGTGGTTTTTACTGAAACAGCTTCTACATCTGCTGGTATTTGTTTTTTTTTTTTTTTTTTNTTTTTTTTTTTTTGGTTAAAAGCGACTTTGTCCTACAGCGCCAACCTAACATGGTGATCTGTGCAGTCATTCGTGGTTCTGGCACTTTCATGACGACCATGCATCACGTGTGGTCGTCATGAAAGCATGAAAACCACAAATTCCAGGTCATCCACATGGATGGTCAATTTCTGGAGTGTTAAAGGACCATACTTGCCATTTTACTTGTTTGAGCCTAATATATTCAATTTTCATACATGTTACATTACTGACAATCATTTCCCAAAGGATAAAACCGTATTTCAGCTTTCCTGATATTTTGCTAAACCTCTTAATCTTTCAAAATCAAATATTCAAGTGATACACCCACCTTAAAAATCAATGTTTCGCCTGTTAATAGTTAATAGCCTTATGAAGTCATGGTCCTTTAAATTTTTCGATAAACGCAGGTCTTCTTTTGGGACTATCTTCCCCAGTGGAAGCATACATTCACTCTCCACTCCTTTTTATGCACTTAAATGCTAAAATTACAAAACTTCTTAAAAAACCTGAATACACGTCTTGCTGGTGATGATGGATTACCTATCCCAAGAACGTTTCAAGTATCAAGAAGTTGATTTTAATAGCGTACCAGAATGAACTGAAACCAATGGTGGTCTGGAAGGTAGGAAAAACATTTTTAATTCACCATTACAGTAGTATGCTTTGGTAAATGACTGTCGGTAACGATCGTCGGTATGTGTATGAAAATTGAATATATCAGGCTCAAACATGCAAAATGGCTGGTATGGTCCTTTAAGCATAAACCAGGCAAATTGTCATTGTTATTATACAGACAATGAAAGACTTTTATTCAATGTTCGTATGCTGTGAGTGTGTTCGGATGTGTTAAAAAAATTAAAAATCTCCATACATTCAGNCCAAACTTATTTAAGCCGAATCCCCACCATACCAAAAGCACATCTCATAAAGCTGCTGTAATTACGCTTTGGCTTTGGTGTCTGTGGTAACAAATCAGGGCAGCGAGAATGGAATTTTCACACAAAACTTCCCACTACCGTCCTAATTTCTCCCTATGTGGCACGTCTTTCTCTTAAAAACTCATAAAGGCTTTCTGGAAAACTTTTCGACCCTCTCAGCACCTCTGCTAATGTCAAACATAAAAATCCAACTGTTTCTGTTTGGGCAAAAGTAAAGTAGCTGCCAAAGGGATGGATGATTAAAGGATAAAGAAAGACATGGTGCTGAGGAAAACAATCCTTAAAATAATTCTTACATTTTATGCTGAATATTTAGAAACAGAAACTCCAGTAGATGTTTGAATTGATGTTTCTTGTTTGGACTGTGATTAAGGAAATGATGTTGAATTAGCCGTGCACATGGATGGAATTAAAATAGCCTGAATATGTATGACTCATTGCTTCATTGGCTTACAGGAAGACGTCCACAGGTGAGGAAATATACATGCAGAATATTTACGCTTTTACACACGTTGAATAAATTGAATCATCGTCACATAATCTGTGGTAGTCAGAATACACCAACATCAATTTATGCTGATTTCAGTTTGATTATGGTGTTTATGCGAAGCCAAAATTGATTGCCTAAAAGGCCAGAACCAGCATGTTTGAGCCCAATATATACGTTATATTAATGACAACCTTTCCAAAACATAAAACTGTATTTTAGTTTTCCTGTTATTTCTTCAAATCCCCTAATCTTTCAAAATCAAATGTCCAGCTGTCCACCTTAAAATTCAATATTTCGCCTTCTAACTTTTATGTGCGATTGTAGAAGGCACAGCCAGTTTAATTTCTCAATAAAAGCTGTCTTCTCATGGGAATGTATTTCCTGGCAGAGACATAAGTCATCTTCCGTGCAGCTTTGTGTTGGATCAGTTAAATAAAGATACTTAGGCAAAAAAAAAAAAAAAAAAAAAAAGCTAAAAGACATAATGGGGGTCATTCCTATGTTCCCTGGGTCCTATGTTCCCCAGATCTATAGAGCACATAATGGGTTAGGTTTAAGATAGAATACTTTTAGAATATTATGAGAATACCTATAGAATATAGTTTGAATATTGAACTGGGGAACTTAGGACCCTGGGAACATAGATAGGCTCCCAACATAATTTTCACTGTAATGGACTGTGTATCTCAAGCGTGTTTTAAGTCTCTACAAGTTGATTTTAATATCGTGAACTGAAACCAATGGCACTCCGGAAGGTAGGAAAAACAATTCAAAATTTTGGGAAATGGTCAGTTTCAGTCTGATGGTAAATATCAGCAATATGAAATCTAGGTGAATTTTTAAACTGTATTTACCTCAGGTATGTTAGTGATCAATAATTTGATAGATAAGTCTGATCAGTCAGACTTATTTAGATGGTGAGTTTTGATTTGATCTCACACATTCTCGTGGCACTGAGTCTCAAGCTTCCTCAAGCTTCATCTACATACACACACACACACACACACACGCACACACACACCACCCCCTGGTGCACCAAGACCACACCCTATGGAGAGTTCATCTTAGTGCCAATCTCTTAAAATGTACCTCTAAATTATGAATTGCATTATGAATTCTGATTCTTAAATATGAAGCAGTTCATTAACATGTCGATCTTCATTGGCTTTTACCTGAGACACACCTGACAACAAGCTACCTAACTTAAACACCAGTGGGCTGTTTAACGTAAGAGAAGACTCATGAATGAGCTTCGATTATCGCAGCACTTATTTAATGTGACGCTGTGTAGCTACCATGATTTTTTTTTTTTAAATTCCACCCTTTTCCTCNCACTTATTTAATGTGACGCTGTGTAGCTACCATGATTTTTTTTTTTTAAATTCCACCCTTTTCCTCTTATTTTTAAGGGAAAATAATTTTGTGATTTTTGTCATGTTTCCACAACTAATCTGACTTTGATGCTCAATATGAATGACATGACGCCCTCCTGGGGAATATGTAAAGAAAAGTAGGGCTCTAAGCGCTGTTTTCCTTTAAGGAAAGCAGAGAGAGGAGCATATTGCTGCTGTGGTGTGCGTGTGTGTGCGTGTTGTATCCAACAGACGTGGGGAGCTGAGGTACCGTGGAAACAGACATGCAGGGGAATGAGTTTCATTAGCTCAGCAGGCTCCCATCACTCACTCTGCAACTGGAGCAGAACGCCGAGCGGCTAAATACGAAGAGTCGAATCCACAGTGTGAGACATGAGGCAACGAAATGCACTAAAGCGATAAATAAATTTTTAAAAAATTTCAGAGGAAATAAGTTACTAGAGGCAAATCAGCCAGCAGGGTTTTTGCTTTGAGACCAGTTTTTGTATTGATGCGTTTGGAGTTCAAGTTCACGATCTATTCCAGGTTCAAAAAGCCTGTGAACCATTTTGACCGTGGGACACTCAAACACAAAAATCCCACGCAAAATTTCCCTTTGCAAAATATGCAAAATTATAGAGCCCTCATATAATATCCAGGGGAAAAAATGGATATCGTGGCCATGTATTATGAATTTGTTCCCATGCTTTATTAATACGTGCACATGTTCTTTCCCTGGTTTTAGTTAAATTGTGGCCGCGTTTTGCCAAATTGTTTCCTCATTTTAGTTAAATCGCAAGTTTCATCAATTTGTTTCTTGGTTAAAGTTAAATTTTTGTTAAGTTTTACTAATTTGTTCCCTCACTTTACCAAGATCTTGGCCACGCTTTATCATTTTGTTAATTTTTTTTTTTTAATTATTCAAAATTTAACTTAAACCAGGGAATGAATAATAAACCATGAGCACATATTAGTAAAGCATGGGTACAAATTCACAATACGCGGCCACGATATCTTTTTTTTTTTCTTTACCGCATCTCATATGTACAGCGCCCTAAAGGGACATGATAATATATATTTTTTATTTCTAGCCTCTGGTGCACATAAGATTGTTTCTGGTGTGCAAAAGATATGGGTTCTTGTAATATCTGGTGCTAACGCAATATTATGAGGTGCATCAGAAACCCTTTTTGGTAGAAATTCTGTTATGACTCAATGACATGTAGATACACAGAATAAGCAGACCAAGATATCTTTGCCTTTTTGAGATCTGAAATATATCAGACAGTATCATCAACCAGCTACCGGAAAAGGTTTCTCATGTGCACGAGATCATTTCTGATGTGCACAAGAAAGTATCTCCAGAGAAACTAGCAATTAATTTATTTTTTCTCATGTCCCTTTAGGGTCTCCGTACATATGAGGGGCTCCATGAAAAATCAAGATCTTCTGTTTATATTCAAACAAAAGGCTGAAGAGTGAGTAGCAGCACTTGTACCTGTGAGTGAGAGCTACACTACAAACGTTCCTTGTGAAGAGTAATAGTGTCTTAAATTTGATTATACACCAGCAGGTCGAGTCACTGGGGAGTTCTGCATGGGTCATGAGAACCACCCCACCCTGCTCATGTCAGCGTCCGCCTCTCAAATTTAATTAATTAGACTGTTTCTAAGGGAGCTCTCCCTGTCGGCCTGGAACCTGGCGTCTAGGCCCGAATGCCTCATTGTGAAACTTCTGAACTTTTCATCAGGAATTCAGAAAAATTGCTACCATGGAAACTCCAGGAAAAAATGAAGATTACATACAGAATATGGCCATTTTACTTAGGTTTAGGAACATTCTTAAGGCAGTTACACACCAAGAGCAATGCGATAAATAATGTGAAACTGCAAATTTCTCGGGGATGAATTTGTCACGGTAAATATATTTACACCAAATATGATGCGAAAAAAAACAAAAAATGGAGTCAATTTCAATCATGATGACCTGATGCTGACTAACAAAAGGAGGACAAAACTGAGATTTTGGTTGCATCCTATACAGGAGGAAGAAAAAGCAGAATTTCATTGTTTGATACAGGAATTAAAAAAAAAAAAAGGGTTTATCACGACAGCTTTTAGGCAACGCCTGGACCCACCATTGTCAAAAGCTCTTCATCTATCCTTCACACGTTTCTTTATCATTTTTGTCCCTTCATATCATAGAGGGACAATGTTCAACATTTGGTTTCGCAGGCGAAAAGTTGAAAAAATGGATCATTCCAGCAAATAATCAGCCTTGTCTTTATGCTTGCGAACAATTTTATGTCCTGACTGACAGTTAAAGTAAGTGGAATGCGATTCAACCTCGTAATCAAACGCCGATTTCTTCGAGACAGTTTTGAGTGTGAAGTCTGACCAAACAGCGCTTCTGCAGATGGGAAGGCCGTCTGTCAGCACCAATCACGTCATCTGCTTCCTGTTTGCAGTTTTACGAGGCTCTGCCATGTTCCATTCAGTTCTCTGTACGTTCCCCCTCCACCATCAGAACCCAAGCTCCACCCTCACAGAACCCGAGCTCCACCCTCACAGCTGAGCGTGTTCATTTGA
Source organism: Lucifuga dentata (assembly GCA_014773175.1). Lineage (NCBI taxonomy): Eukaryota > Metazoa > Chordata > Actinopteri > Ophidiiformes > Bythitidae > Lucifuga > Lucifuga dentata. The sequence continues at coordinate 52,326 of VXCM01000714.1, forward strand.
CACATACTGTATGCACATATGTTCACTGCACTTGTGAACACTGAACAAATACAAGATCACTACATTGATAATCTTAATGGTTATTCACACAACTCAAAAATATATTTACAGCTATATTTACAGCTTTGCCCCTCATCCCCTTAAAGGGCAATACTGACGATTTTTCATGTTTGAGCCCAAAATATACAACCCACATACATGTTACATTACTGACAACCATTTCCCCAAAATATACCATTTGAAGTCTTGAACCATGCATGCTCGTGACACATCCATGTTCCCTCATTCATAAACACCCCTTACTGGCATCTTTAGCGTTTGCCTTGAAAGAGGCATGACTACAGTATTTCCTTATTTACATGTCAAGTAAGTGATTCATAAAATACAATGGCATGCAAAAATTAAGGTCTGCTTCTGTCTGGTAGTAAATTTCAGCGGTATGAAATCTGAACAACAATTTAAATATGAATTAGTGATCAATAAATTTGATAGATAAGGCCACTCAGCTGATCAGTTGATTTAAAGTTTTAACTGATTTTGCACACATTCTCATGATGCAGTACAGCAGTGAAAGTGGTGATTTTTGCTTTTTCGCTTGTTAACTTTAAATTGACAGAACAGATTCTCACAATTCTTTAACAACTCCTACTTAAAAACTACCCTCAGTAATATGTTTTAAAATTGTAATCCACTGAGCATATGCTTTAAATTAGATTTTCACAGAGTGGGTATCCATGAAAAGCACTGGAGGGAAAACAGAGTCATCAGACACAGAGGCCACCAAAATAAGGAAACGGATGAAGAAAAATTCCTGGACGCTGCTGTGAGAACAGAAAAGGTTTGCCAGCCATGGATTTTCTCACACAACACACACACACGCACACACACACACACACACGCATTAATTCACTCAAAGGGGCACACTTCTCTCATTCACATACACACAGTAGGCTGACTACATGAATGAGTGTGTCCAAATAGTGCATGGGAACGAGTTACTCAAAGCATGGCTCAGACATGTATAGTGTGGCCACAAGTTACTAATGTGTGGAACACAGGGTCGGATTGGCCATCAGGAGAGGTGGGACTTTTCCTGGTGGGCCGCAGCCATCGGTCGGTGGCCTTTGCACTCCACCATATAATGTTAATTAAAATGAATTAAACTAAGAAGACAATTTTTTTCTTTCATAATTTTCTTGGCATGGAGAAACAGCAGACAATTACCGACTTATTCACCCCATCTCCAGCATCACTGGATTTTCTTGTGGCCATTCTATAGCGCCCCCCCAACCCTGGTGGAACAAGATACTTAAAGCATGCCCACAAGTTACTAATGCTTGGGAACAAGATACTTAAAACATGCCCACAAGTTAAAAATGCATGGGAACAAGATACCTAAAGTGTGTCCACAAGTTAAAAATGCGTGGGAACAAGATACCTAAAGCGTGCCTACAAGTTACTAATGAGTAGGAGCAAGATACTTAAAGCAGCCCACATATTACTAATGCATGGTAACAAGATACTTAAAGCGTGCCCACAAGTTACTAATGTGTGGGAACAACATACCTAAAGCATGCCTACAAGTTACTAGTGAGTAAGAACAAGATACTTAAAGCATGCCCACACATTATTAATGCATGGGAAAAAGATACTTAAAGTGTAAGTTACTAATGTGTGGGAACAACATACCTAAAGCATGCCTACAAGTTACTAATGAGTAGGAATAAGACACTTAAAGCATGCCCACACATTACTAATGCATGGTAACAAGTTACTTAAAGCATGCCCACACATTACTAATACATGGTAACAAGTTACTTAAGGCATGCCCACATGTTATTAATGTGTGGGAACAAGATACTTAAAGCATGCCCACACATTACTAATGCATGGGAACAAGATACCTAAAGCATGCCTACAAGTTAAGAATGAGTAAGAACAAGATATTTAAGCATGCCCACAAGTTGCTAATGTGTGGGAACAAGATACTTAAAGCGCTGGGTGATTTCTGTGACTTCCCTGAGGTCAGCATGCCTCATTTGAGCCTGTGTATTTTGAGTAGATGAACTAAGTGTCTTTTGCAAATGATTATATCATGTCTAACTACAAGTGACTCCTATGTCTTTGTAATCCATCCTGAGGTGAAACTAAAACAGAATCAGTTCAAATGTATCTATATTCAGGGGATTCCTTAGCACTGTCCATCTGAGTCCTTTTGGTCTGAACCCAGGCTAACCCAGCTCCCATCAAAGTCAAGCCGTTCCAGGCCAGGTCGGGCCTCTTGTCAGCTCCTAAATGGGGCAGGAGTTAAGCCAGTGCTTCCTGTCAGACTGCAGGGCTCTCAGGTTCCACCTCTGGTCTAAATTATGTCAGTCTGTCTCAGACTGCCACAGCAACCCTAATCCCCACCTCCACCACCACCATCCCTGTNCCACTCCTCCACCCCCCATAAACCCCACACAGGGTTGGAAAGAGAAGCCAAATCCGCTCAAGAAGAAATATACTGGTGCACTCATTAAAAATAGCTTGAACAGTAAAAATGCTTAATTATATTGTAAACATTAGACATCTGAACACAAACCACTCACAATTCTGTTACTGGATGTACAGAGTCTGTAGAATCTGTAACAGATGGGAGTGAAAATTTGGACAAGATGACATTATTAAATTCAAACGTTACTACAAATGAGCAACACACAATTTTTTTTTTTATTTAAATGAGAGTGAAAATGATCATTCAGACTGCAGTGTCTGACAAGCTTAATCTGTTTCTCACTCTTAGATCTGACTAATGCAATTCAGACGTGGACGCCTCAGAACGGACCGTCCACGTGTCCTGGCACTCATGGTTCTCGCATTCTGATGACATAAGGATCGCACACTTTAACTCTGGGACTTTAGGTGGTGGCGCTGTAGGACACATTCACTTTTAATCACACCCAAACACGAAAACAAACCCAGCAGACATAGAAGTGGTTTCCGATTCATCCACCCATAAACACAGAGGCAGCAAAAAAAAAAAAANAAAAAAAAAAAAGAGAGAGAGAGATGTTGATTAACGAAGAAGAGGAAGTGCTGCTACTTTAATTGGCTGCAAGTCGAAAATGTTGTTCATCATAGCTTGTGTTCTCTTCCTTTCTCTTTCTCTCCTCTAAAACCTCTTTCGCCTTCCTCCACACCTCTTCGCTCGACCAATTGTCAATGAAGACACATTTACGTCACACAAATGCTGTCTGTGTTGTTTCAAAATTTGAGTGAAATGCGACCACATGAGCGATCTTCAAAAGCAGCCTCAGCCTCCACGGCTGGTTGTTTTGACCGCAATTCTGTCACAATTTCTGCGTGCCCACTGATGCGTCCAAATCCGCATTAAAGGACTATTCTGTCCATTTTGCATGTTTGAGGCCTAATGTATTCAATTGTCATACATGCAACATTACTGACAATCATTTCCCAAACCATACTACTGGAATGATGAATTAAAAATGTTTTTCCTACCTTCCAGATCGCCAATGGTTTCATTTCATTCTGGTATGCTATTAAAATCAACTTGATACTTGAAATGTTTTTGGGGTAAGTAATCCATCATCGCAAACAAGACGTATATTCAGGGTTTTTTTTTAGAAGTTACATAATTTTAGCATTTAAGTGCAATAAAAAGTGCAGAGTGAATGTATGTCTCCACTGGGAAATATAGTCCCAAAAGAAGACCTGCGTTTATGGAAAAATTTAAAGGACCGTGACTTCATAAGGCTGTGTAACTATTAGTAGGTGAAACATTGATTTTTAAGGTGGGTGTATCACTTGAATATTTGATTTTGAAAGATTAAGAGATTTTGCAAAATATCAGGAAAGCTGAAATACGGTTTTATCCTTTGGGAAATGATTGTCAGTAATGTAACATGTATGAAGCTTGAATATATTAGTCTTAATCATGTAAAATGGCCAGTATGGTCCTTTAAGCATGAGACCTGGTTTACATTTAACGCAGACGTGATGCAAACGTGGGTGTGGATGCCTATGAAACGGACCATCCGCATGTCCTGGCATTCGTGGTTCTCACGCTTTCATTAGGACCTCTCACTTTAACTCTGGGACTTTAGGTGGCGCTGAAGGACAAAACCGCTTTTAATCAGCCTCAAACATGAAAACAAAGCAGAAGTAGTTTCCTTAGTCAAAACACGGATGCAGGGAAAAGAGAGTTCATTAATGGAGGAGGAGTTGCTCTTGCATTGGCTGCAAGACAAAAAATTTTTTCGCTATTGTTTGTTATTTCCTGTGTCTCTCTTTCTCTCCCTTGCTGCTTTCCTTGACACCTACCTCACCTTCCTCCACACCTCTTCGCTTGACCAAATGTCATACAAACACCGGTCGCGTTGTTTCAAAAAAACAAGTGGTGCGCAGTCATGCGGGCGATCCTCAAAAGTGGCCTTCGTGGACAACTGCTTTGGCCGCAATTACGTCGCATTTTCTGTGCGCCCACTGTTAAGCATGAACCAGCCTTTAATGTTCCACAGATGAGGAGATGAGGGACGCCATCATTGCAAATATAAATAGCGGACGTGGCTATGTCCTGAGCTGAGCTGGTCTGCAGAACATTCATGTGGCAAGAAGAGGAGAAGAGTGACGGTAATGAAGAGGGGAACAGAAAAGTTTGAGGTGCTGTAAATGTTTTCCTGTTGAACCCACAAGGGCATCAAAGGAGCAAAAGAGGGGAAGGAGAGGATTATCACAAAGATCTTTTAGAGGAAAAATGTTAATGTTAAAAAGGTTAGAGTGCTCCCATAACCTCCCACACTGGAAAAGAAAGCAAATCAAAGCCAGAGCTCCCGCTTCCAGCTCCCAGGTTATGGAATTATAAAGACTGATCGTGGAAATGTAACGTTATGTTTAATTCATCATCTTTCAGGGCGAAAGACGCAAATAAAAAAAGACATTTACATGAATGCGTAAGAATTAAATAAGAGTCAAAAAAAGGAAAACAGCTTTGGGCAGTAGATAACCAAGCATGGCAGATGTCTCATCCTGAGACTCTAAATGGGTTTTCAATGTCCTTTTGTGGCTTGAATCTTTGAATTGGGTTGAAACGGGCTCCTTCTAGGCCCCGAGGCAGAGGGGGGCCCTGCTAGATATGATCTTCAGCGTGGCCGTTACATGCACAGGGTGCACTTTAACAACAATGGCTCTTCAGAAAGAGTCTGTAAACATGTGCCTGGGACCTTGACCCTGCCAGTAAACAGTCTTCTCTCAGATGATGAATAGCAGAGCTGGGCAGGGCAAAAACAAAAAAAAAAAGNTCCCTCCCTCCCTCCCTCCCTCCTGCTCCATGTTTCTCCTTCTTTACTCAACATGGTCAGATCAGAGGAAATTTGAGATATCTAACTGTAAAAAAAACAAAAAACACGTACCCTTGACTAATGGAGTTGAGGGTTTTGGAGGCTAACAAAGCTACAGGGGAGCGCCTATTCATGGTTCACAGAGGAAACTCTTCAGATATAATATCCAGCACTGTAAAGTACTGAAGAAGTTTACTGAGTATCTACTTTACTTGAGCGTTTATATGATATACTGTATATATATACTTTTACGTTGTTACATTTTTTTCAGTATAAGCTTGTTACTTAAATCCTTTAAAAGGTAAAAGTATTGTTGTGAATTCTCCACATCCAGAGACAGCAGACTAGAGTAAATATTGTATATGGTATATTAACTGTGAATTATTCGCACAAATGTTAAGCAGTCATCAAAACTGTGCTAATATCACATGAAATTCTCACTATTTCATGTTCAGTCCATGTATACCTACATGATACTGTATATACATGATATATTTAGCATAATTCTTCTTTTGATTAGACATCAATTACTTCATCTTTACATTTTGACTCTTTTGTAACATCCTCACTGAATTGCAACTTTTATATTTATTTCATGTTTTTACATTAAAAAAAATATAGTGGGAATGAGTTATTTCACTGTTATCAGTCAAAAAATGTGTTAAAGGACCATACTGTTGATTTGTTCAAACCCCAAATCTAACTATAAAGACAGAAATCTCTGTAGCACCAACATCTCTAGAACCCAGCACTGTATGAAGTTGAAATTCAGCAGGTTTATTGCTCAGGACANAGCACCAACATCTCTAGAACCCAGCACTGTATGAAGTTGAAATTCAGCAGGTTTATTGCTCAGGACACAAGGACGTGCAATGTTGTGTGTGAAGATGTTTGGATGAGTGGTTCTCAAATTGAGCTGTGCCGGTAAAAAGTAGTCCACGTGGCAGGATACATTCCGGACCTGTGGCATGGTCTCAACCTGACCCTGTACAGCACACCAAGCTAGCTCACAAGGACATGCAGACAAAATTATGGCAGGCTGTGGTATGATAAATAAATAAATCATAAATAAATAAATAAATAAGTAAACAAACAAGCAAATAAATAAATCATAAAGTCCGGCCAGTTCCGAACAGGCGTTTGGAATATTTTTAACAGGCACTGCACTAACACTAGACAATTTCCAAAACATAAAACTGTATTTTAATTTTCCTTTGGTTTATCAAATCCCCTAATCTGTCAAAATCAAATAATCAGGTCATACACCCACCTGCTAACACGTATGTCCAAATGTAGAGGGGACAGTCATTTTTAATTTCTCTGTAAAAGCTGTCTTCCTGGGACTATATTTCCTGGTGGAGACATACATTTTCTTCCATGCAGCTCCGTGTTGGATCAGTTAAACAAAGTTACTCCAACAAAAATTTTAATAGACGTCACGTTTGCTGTGATGAATTATTTTATCTCAACCACGTTTCAAGTCTCTACAAGTTTATTTTAATGGTATACTGGAATGAACTGCAACCAATGGTGGTCTGGAATGTAGGAAAAACAATTCTAAAATTTCCAGCTAAAGTAGTATGTTTTGGAAAACGGTTGTCAGTAATGTAACGTGTATGAGGGTTGCATATATTGGCCTCAAACATTAAAAATCAGTGGTATGGTCCTTTAAGTACATCACAAGACTGAGTGCATGTGTGCAGTGCTTACAGGTCTGTACACACTCATGAGCCTGTGTGTGTGTGTGTTTTCACTCCTCATGATGCATCACCATCATATCATTATTTAAAAGTTTTATCTATGATTCTGATGTCGTTTAAATTGTTGACCACATTTTAACTTTTTTTTTTGTTTTGTTTTTTTAATATTCTGTGAACTATTTCTGCTTGCTGAAATTTTCCGGAAATCCCTCTTTTTTTTCTTTCTTGGAAAATAACTAAATATTTTTGTTATTTACGCACGGTGACATTTAGCTTGAAGAGGCCAGGTTCATCCTGTAAACATTCCCAACGTTATTAGTTTTCTTTTTGGGGCAGATTTACATCTAAATGTTAAGAAAACACTGGATAAATGTTTGGATTGAGGGAGGAGGAAGTGAGGAAATGCTTTTATCCATGTTTTTATCCACTCAAAGGAAATGAATTGGCTAAATATTTAGATCATCTCTTAATGAGGATGTCACCACAGAGAATGATTTGTTTTTGTAGTTGCATAGATTTTTCAGTAAAAATCCTCTTTTTCTTTTCTCAGAAAGCGTGTTTATTTTCTAAAATGTTTCTGGCTGACTGGAAACGGTGACGTGATTAAAGTATCAAATCAATATTTAATCTATGTATTAAAAAAGACAGATTAAAAACAAAGAATCAGGAAGGAAATCAGGATGCTTCTCTCCTCAAACATCAGATCATTTATCTATAAAAATAAATTCTAAGGTTTCTGTGCAAAATCCATTCACCAATGGTGTAAGGGATTAATTATTAACATGGTGAATATGACATCAAATCACCTTTAAAAACACCTATTTCTGCCCTCTGATGTGTGCATGCTTCGCCTTTGCAGGTGTTAAAGGATCGTGCAGGTGTTAAAGGACCATACCAGTGATTTTGCATGTTTAATTCCAAAAAATACAACCTGTTTCACATTATATTAAATCTGTATTTTCTTTTTCCTCTTTATTGTTGGCTATATTCCCTAATTTTTCATAATCAAAACTTCAGGTGATACACACCTTAATATTCATTGCCTGCTAACACATGTATGTCCGAATGTAGAAGGAATGGCCGTTTTTAATTTCTCTGTAAAACCCGTCTTCTCCTGGGACTACATTTCCTGGTGGAGACATACATTTTTGTTCCAGGCAGACATTGTTTTTGCTGTGATGGATAATTTATCTCAAGCACTCTTCAAGTCTCTATAAGTTGATTTGTATAGCGTACTGGAATGAACTGAAACCAATGGCAGCCTGGAAGGTAGGAAAAACAATTCTAACATGCAGCATTCTAGTTGTATGTTTTGGAAAAATGGTTGGCAGTATTGAAACATGTATGTAGGTGGTATTTATTGGGCTCAGACATGCATCGATATGCTCCTTTAACAGGTCCAAAGTGGGTCCGTGGGGGTGGGGGTGGGGAGGGTCACCTTGGCTGCAGCCAAGGTCACGATGGTAAGCTTAATTATTATGATTAGAAGTTTAGTGTGAGAAACAAAAGTAGGTTTAAACTGTTCTAACCCTGCAGGTTACCTGGGTCTAAAACATCTCCCACCAAACACCTATATATATGTGTGTGTGCATGCTCACCTGTATGTGTGGATGCCGTGGATTTGTTGGTGGTGACATCAGCATCGGTGAAAATCCACTGGCAGACTGATGTGATGGCAGTTTGAAGTCACTTCCAAACAACTTAGGGCTCTTTTCATGGAGGTCAGTCGTTACATTTACATGTGAACACACACAGCTCAACCGCCAAGCGCCAAACAAAATGTCTGATGCTAATGACCGCGGCCGGCTACTTGCCTGAGCTTGCCGTGATGGCGGGATATGGGTGGCTGAGTGGGAGCGATGGTTTGGCCTGGTGGTTTTGGTGATGGTGGTTTGTGCACAGCAGGAAAAAAAAGGGGAGCGGAGTGTGTGTGTGTGTGTGTCTATGCTGGACATTCTGCACCTAATATCCAAATAAGCACGGCCCTATAAACTGGTTTATGAGAACTGTTGCGCAATCGATGATCATCGACATAAGAGTAAAACAAACACAACATGGGTTTCAACGCACTTATTCATTTCCACATTTCCCTCACTTGGGTCATTTCCTTGTGTCTTAAGTGGGCGGGGCTACGATGCAAGAACAAAAACCATAAGGACAGAGGAGCTGAGGAACAGCAATTAAGCTGCATCTCAAATGCACAAAATAGCTCCTCCCAACCTCTGCTCCATCCTCCATCCTCCTTTTCTCCATCTCCTCCTCTCCTCTGCTCTCACAAACATGGAGGAAATGAACGGAGGAGCTTTGATTTCTCCTCCAAACGTCTCCTCCTGTGGAGGATACATGCAGTGTGTTCCAAAGCTCTTACTGGTTTCCACATTTCCCTCACTTGCATCTTTTCCTCGTGTCTTAGTCCCGTCTACTTAAGACACAAGGAAAAGATGCGAGGACAGAGAAACTGAGGAGTGAGGATATAAGAGAAATAACGCATCCTCGCTTCTCAAGTGTGATCTGAAGCGACATCACTAACTAATGATGTCACACATCTGCCGTGCTCTGTTTTAGTTCCTAGACGATAATAAAATAGTGAAATATTCTCCTCTGATTATTACTGTAACATTTAACGTGAAGTTTGACAAACGTCCACATGCAGAACAATCTGACTTTATAACCTACAGATCATCAAACCATGGTTTCATTTCTGAGTTTATTTCAATGCTCAGAGAGTTAAACTGAAATGTTCATCAGCATTAGTCAACTTTTCTGAACAGGATGTTTTATTAAACATGTGAGTGGATTTTGTTGCTGGTTGTGGTGATATAAGAATTATAAGATTTATTGTTTTATTCTTTATCATTCAAACCTAAACTAAACACACATCCAGTCATTGTAACCATGTGATCAATCAGACACAATAAAATCTAGATCATCAGAGTAATTTTACACCTGAGTTGTTGCTGTTATTAGTCTGCTCACATTTGATCAAACTCATGAAGCAATTATATTATGATGCGGTGTCAGTGTATTAGATCAGCTGAAGCAAATCTGTCCAATCAGAAACAGACTTCCAGTGAGGGGGCGTGGCTTTCAGACAAGGATCATCTCGCATTTCCTCACTCAGGATGAAGCCTCCTGCATCCTCAGAGCAGAAATAAGAGCTTTGGAGAAGCCCTTAAAGGACCATACTGGCTACTTTGCATGTTTAAGCCCTGTATAAACAGTATGTACAGCCCACATACATTAACATTCCTAACAACCAATTTCAGAAACATAAAATCGTATTTTAGTTTTCCTGCTATTTTTCCAAATCCTCTAATCTTTCAAAATCAAATGTTCAGGTGATGTACCCACCTTAAAATTCAGTGTTTCACTGTTTCACTTTCCAGCACTTTTGCACGATTTCAGAAGGCACGATTGGAAAAAGCCATCTTCTCCTGGGACTATATTTCCTGGCGGAGACATACATGGTCTTCCGTGCAGCGTCGTGTTGGATCGTTTAAATAAAGTTACTCTGACAAAAAAAAAAAAGAAAACGTAATAGACGTAATGTTCACTGTGATGGATTATTTACCACAAACACTTTTCAAATCTCTCCAAGTTGATTTTTATATGATTTTTATAGCGTACTGATTAAACTGAAACCAATGGCAGTCTGGAAGGTAGGAAATATAATTCTAAAATGTACCACTCCAGTAATATGTTTTGGTAAATGATTGTCAATAATGTCACATATAACTGGTTTCTATTTATTGGGCTCAAACATGCCCTATCACTGATACGTTCCTTTAAAGGACCATACTGGCCATTTTGCATGTTTGAGCCTAATATATTCATTTAAAAAACACTGAGTGATCTGAAAATGCTTCCTAGTGGTGCAATCAAGTGCTGTAGTGAAGAACTGACAACAGGAAGCATTTTCAGATCACTCTGCACTTTTTATTGCACTTAAACGCTAAAATTACGTAACGTGGAAAAAAACCCTGAATACATGTCGTGTTCATGAAGATGGATTAGCTAACCCACGAATGTTTCAAGTATCAAGTTGATTTTAATAGCGTACCAGAATGAACTGAAGCCAGTGGCAGTCTGGAAGGAAGGAAAAACATTTTTAATTCACCGTTCCAGTAGTATGCTTTGAGAAATGATTGTCAGTAACATTACATGTATGAAAATTGAATATATCAGGCTCAAACATGCTAACTGGCTGGTATGGTCCTTTAAAGATGGCAGACCAGATTGGTTTCCGGGTTTTGCAAGGATTGAGGAAGAAACGAACCAAATAAGAGCTTTGAAACCCACCTTGAGCAGCCTGCTGGCAGTCGTGGCCAGGCAGTCTGACACCTACGGGTNTTGAAACCCACCTTGAGCAGCCTGCTGGCAGTCGTGGCCAGGCAGTCTGACACCTACGGGTGTGCTAACAAAGAGGAATCAGGCTAAAGCAAACAGCAGGCGCATTAGGAAGGCTGGGCGGAGGACGTTGTTATGATTACAGGGGTAATAGTCCTGAGGGAGGCCGCGAGCACGGGTCCAGCCTCACTAATGCACGCCGCCTTTAAGTGCTTAGCTGCTAATAGTGTTTTCCTGTCCTCTAATGGAAAGAAACAAGGGTCACCACTCAGCATAAAGACACACACACTTCAAGTAAGGACCATTTTACTTTTGGTTGCCATGGAGAGGTGAACTTTTCAACCCAAGCATCCAAATTTTTCTTTGGGTAATGCATGTGGTATGTAATCCACGGACCCACTGTGACGTTTGGATTAAAAAATAAATATGTAGAAACTCCTGACAGAAATAAATAAATCTCCAAACCAACAGACCAAACAAACTCAAGCCTTTAACTTCAAAGTTTTACAAATATTCAAAAAAAGTTATATTTTCTCCATAACCCAACCCATCTAGTTTCATGTTAAAGGGCCATACCAGCGGTTTTGAAGTTTTGAGTCCAATATGTACAACCTGCATAGACATTACTGACAACATTTCACAAAACATACTCCTGGAGTGGTAAATATTAGAATTTTTTTTCCTACCTATGTACCTACAGTACCAACTGTAAAAGGAAAGGACCATGCCAGTGGTTTTGCATGTGTGAGCCCAATAAATACAACCCACAAACGTGTTACTTTACTGAATCAGTTCCCAAAATATACTGCTGGAGCGGTAAATATTAGATTTGTTCTTCCTATCTTCCAGTACGCTTAAAAAATAAACTTGTAGGGACTTGAAATGTACTTGAGATACTGTATGTAACTCATCACAGCAAACACGACTTCTAGGACCTTTTTTTTTTGTCAAAGTAACTTTATTTAACCGATCTAAAAACAGCTACGCAGAAGAAAATATATGTCTCCGCAGGAAATATAGTCCCAGGAGAAGTCAGCTTTTATGGAAAAATTAAAAACAACCGTCCTTTCTACATTTTAAAGATTAGGCAATTTGGCAAAAATAACAGGAAAAGTAAAAATACGGTTTTATGTTTTGGAAAATGGTTGTCTGTAACTTAACCTGTATTCAGGTAATATTTATTGGGTTTAAATATGCAAAATCAACGGTATTGTCCTTTAAGCCAACTATAATATCAGCAGTGAAAAGCTGCTTGTATGGGATCCATCCTGAAACCCTCCTGAACACAGGAGCTGTTTTCATTGATTTACATCCAGAAAGGCAGAAAGGGGGCGGGGCTTACTGGCATTAGAGCGAGTATCACATAAATAGCGCTGCTACTTCCAGGATAAATCCAAGGAGAACAGGCTGTTTAAAGCTGAAAACCAACCTGGAGAGAGTTCAGAAATGACTGAGACTGATGTAACAGCGCCGCCGTGAAACAAGGCCTTACTGTCAGATCACTACACACACACACACACACACACAGTGGTGTAAAGTTTTGAAGTAAAAATACTTACAGTACATAACTGTCAGATATCTCTATATTATCCATCAGGCTTATGCTCATAAGTATTTTTTTTTTTTAGCATCTTTACTTGAGTATTTATATATATTTTTTTATAAACATGTTACTTTTCTCTGCTACATCTCTAAAACAAAACGCATACTTTTACTTTACTATTTTTTCCAGTACGTTTGTTACTACTACAAATAAATTTATAAAAAAGTAAGTGTTTTGTTGTAAATTCTCCATATCCAGCCAGCTGGCTAGCATAAATATATACTAACTGCGTACATTAGCATCTTACGTTAGCGGCGTATGTTAGCAAGTATATACGTTAGCGGCGTACATTAGCATCGTACATTAGCGGCGTATGTTAGCCAGTATGTACGTTAGCGGCGTATATTAGCAAGTATGTACGTTAGCGGCGTAATTAGCAAGTATGTACGTTAGCGGCGTAAATTAGCATCGTACGTTAGCGGCGTATGTTAGCAAGTATGTACGTTAGCGGGGTACATTAGCATCGTACGTTAGCAAGTACTACGTTAGCGGCGTATGTTAGCAAGTATGTACGTTAGCGGCGTATGTTAGCAAGTATGTACGTTAGCGGGGTACATTAGCATCGTACGTTAGCAAGTACTACGTTAGCGGCGTATGTTAGCAAGTATGTACGTTAGCGGCGTATGTTAGCAAGTATGTACGTTAGCGGGGTACATTAGCATCGTACGTTAGCAAGTACTACGTTAGCGGCGTATGCTAGCGAGTATGTACGTTAGCGGGGTACATTAGCATCGTACAGCTAATGTGGCGTCATACGTTAGCACTGTATGTTAGCGTGTGTTAAGATGGGGATGAGATTTCTCTCATCACAGGTTGATGTTGCATAGATGATAAATTCATTGTATATTTTTTCGCTGGAGGATGATGGAACTTGATGTATAGATGATGTATAGATGATGTTACGTGACACATTTAAGCTAATAATTTGATTTTAATTGACATGCTAAGTGCTCTGAAAACTGCGATCGAGTTTAATTTTACAATGTGCAACACAAATTTACTTTTACTTTACTTACGTGCATTTATTATCAAGAATAGTACTTTGATACTTTAATATTAACAGAAGCTCCTTAGTTACTTTTACTCAAGTATTTTTTTCTAATGGGTGAATTTTATTTAGAACAAAGTCAGTTTTTAATGACTTGATTCTACTTTTACTCAAGTACAGCTTTATCCATCAATACAAGCACACACACACACGTCCACACGTGCACACACCTCTTGACAGCCACTGGTTTACATTTTTACTTCTCATTGTTTTGTAGGAAAAACATTGAGCCAAAACAGAAGAGTGAATCGTAAAATAAATAAAATGTCACTTTTAATGGTTGTTTTTCTTTCACACTCACAATCAAGCTTATAGTCTGATCACAATGAGAGATGTTGAACATTCACCCAAACAAGATACACAGCGGTCACTTTTATCAGACAAAAAATAGATATAAATTTAAAATTTTTTTACGTTAAGCTTGGATTGTGAAACATACACAGAGGAGCGTGCACGCCTACAAACATTGAATTTTCCACGTGCTTTTTTTTTTAACTCCTCAGAAAGTCATTTTTTTGTACCCTGGTGTCAGTGTAAAATTCTTCTTTTAAGGAAAGACAAGTCCTTTCAGTTTTTTTNTTTTTTTTTTTTTTTTTTTTTTTTTTTTACATGTGCAAATAAGATTTGGAATCCTTCAGCGCTCAGTGTAAAAGTTCAGGATCCGCAGAGCAACAACGGCGCACTCTCTCTCTCTCTCTCTCTCTCTCTCCTGTCAGCCCCGCCCTCTCACGTTTAAATACAGCTCCTCGTTGGTTTGCCCTTTATTTTCAAGTAAAGTGCTCCTCTAGCAAAAAACCACATGGTTTGAGTTCAGCTCTCTTTTTTTTTTTTTTTNACAAACCCAACAGTCCAACGGATGAAAAAAAAGAGGTGGGAATGTCTTTTGAAGTAAGGAAAAAAAAAAGCAAAAGCCAGTGAATGAGAGGAGGTCTGAGCTGTTTGTGGAGGAAAACAGGAAGGGAAGATGAGTCTTGTAATTCCCAGCAGGAAGTCATACGAATTCCAGCTTGCCATGGCCGCTGTACATCCCCCAGTGCACCAGAGACAGGATCTTGTCGTTGCCCAGGTCCGCCTGCCTCATTTTGTCACAGGTCAGGCAGCAGTTCTCATGGCCCGTGACGGGCACCATGCACTCCAGGTCCAGCTTGGCCACGTGGCCTTTCTTGGCGTGGTGGCCATGGAAGCTGTAGTGGAGCCGCGACAGCATCTGCTGCCGCTGGTCCTGTAGCCGCTTGTTCTCACTGCGCAGCATCCGCAGCGCCAGCATGATGAGCAGCACCAGGATCAGGCTGCCGGCGATGGGGACGGCAATCACCGCCGCTCGGAACCACACCTCTTTGGCTGATGCCAGCTCCTGAACCCGAGTCACCAGGTTCCTGTTGCTGCCCTCCGGCTGGTACCGCCCATGATCTGCACACAGACAATCATTAGTTTAACTCAGAGTTCCTCCACTGATCCACAACATCATCAACATCATGACTCCCTGTGTTTAAAGTACTGTATCTTTATACAAGACAATACAGTCTGCATGTTTAAAGCCCAATAAATACAACCTGCAGGGATGTTACGTTACCTACAACTTCCAAAACATATACCTGTATTTTAATTTCTGTTATTTTGCCAAATCCCCCAGTTTTTAAAAATCAAATGTTAAGGTGAGACATCCACCTTAAAATTCAATGTTTCACCTGATAACACATACGTCTGAATGTAGAAGGTTGTTTTTAATTTCTCAGCTGTCTTCTCCTGGGACTACATTCTCTGGTGGAGACATACATGATTCTTCCATGCAGCTCTGTGTTCAACTGGTTAAATAAAGTTACTTCAACTAAAAAATTAAACAGACATCATGTTCTGTGTGATGAATTACATATCTCAAGCATGCTTAAGTCTCTACAAGTTGATTTTAACAGCGTATTGGAATGAACTGAAACCAATGGCAGTCTGGAAGGTAGGAAAAACAATTCTAATATTTAACATCTCCAGTGGTATATTTGGGGAAATGGTTGTCAGTAATATAACGTGTATGCAGGTTGTGTATATTGCTGTCACCGTGTAGAGAGAATGACAGTGAGTTACAGAGAGAGAGAGAGAGATGAAATCAAATACTGAATATATATATATATATACACACACACACACACACATATATATCATCTTGTGTAAACCAAGAGCCACATATTAATTTGTAGTAACATAAAAGAGTCTTCAGTCCCACGAAAAGATCTTTGGTTCCTCTTTCTGTCTGTTCAGAACTCAGCAAACATGTATCCATACTCAACATGCTGCTTTGTCAAGAATATTCATTCTACAAGGCACATTCCTCCTAAGAAAATTACATGGTGCGCATATAATGAGACATCTGAACCATTTCCAAGTGCTTAAAGGACCATACATATGGTTTTGCATGTTTGAGCCCAATAAATAAAATCTGTATACACATTATTTTACGGACAATCGGTTCCCAAAATATATTGCTGGAGTGGCAAATATTACATTTGTTCTTCCTGCCTTCCAGTATACTATAAAAATCAACTTGTACAGACTTGAAAGGTGCTTGAGATAAATAATCCATCATAGCAAACACGACGTCTAATACAGTTTTTGTAACTTTATTTTGTAACTGTCCAACATGGAGCTGCAAGAAAGAAAATGTATGTCTCCGCCAGGAAATGTAGTCCCTGGAGAAGATGGCTTTTACAGAGAAATTAAAAATGTCTGTCCCTTCTACATTCGGATACAGGTGAAAAACTGAATCACCTGAACCTTTCATTTTTGTAAGATTAGGAAATTTTGAATAAATTAAAGACTAAAGATTAAATTAAATAAAGAGTATCATGAAAACTGGAATATAGTTTCATTTTTTTTTAATTAAAATGGTTGTCAGTCTCATAGCATGTATACAGATCATATTTATTGGGATTGAGCATGCAAAATTACTGGTATGGTCCTTTACAGGACCATACCAGTAATTTATATAACAGAATTTCTGGAAAACATGGAAGCAAAAAACAAAAAAGTAAAATGGGTCTCAGGTGGCCTTCATAAAGAGCAAGGTGTTTTGCTTCCGGAATACAAAAGTTGTAATCATAAAATTCACACAGACAATTTCATATTTCAGCCTCAATTAAAAAAAAAAAAAAAAAAAAAAACTTAAAATCCAGTCCTTGGGTTAAGTGCCTACCTGTGGAGTCCCTGGTGTGTGCCAGGTCGTGCAGGCCTCTGTAGTTGCACATGTCATCATGGCAGCACTCCAGCGCCGTTGGCAACGCCCCGCTGACAGCGTCCACGCCCCTCAGGCCGCAGACGTCGGCGGCGTTGGCGACGGGGTCTAAACAGCCATGCGTGAGCGGTGAGTTCACGCTGAGGGGGTCGAGCACCTTGGTGAAGCAGGCGTTCAGTTCAGACTTGCACATGTATCCAGTGGCCACACAGTGAGGCGCGTCACAGTAACACCGTATCTCTCCTGAAAACACCAGAGAATAAACGTTAAGGATAAAATGATCGTTGACAGCAATAACGATTTATTACAACAAATTATTATTGCTGTATTATTATTCACATTTCAGCTGTAAAAATACTAAAAGTCACTGGCGATAATGCATGTTTGAGACCAATAAATACGATCTGCATACATGTTATGTTACTGACAACCGTTTCCCAAAACACACTACTTGAGCGGTAAATATTAGAATTAGAGTTTTTCCTACCCTCCAGACTGGCTTCAGTTTGTTCCAGTACGTTATTTAAATAAAGTTGTAAAGACTTGAAATGTGTTTGTGATATGTAATTCATCACAGTGGATGTGATGTCTCTTAAGTTCTTTTTTTGTCCAAGTAACTTTATTTAACCAATTCAACAAAGAGCTGCACAGAAGACGATGTATGTCTCTGCCAGGAAATATAGTCCCATGAGAAGATGGCTTTTACAGAGAAATTAAAATGACTGTCCCTTCTACGATTGTGCATAAGTGCTAGCAAACAAAACATAAAATTTGAAGGTGTGTGCATCACCTGAACATTTCATTTTGGAAGATTAGGGGATCTGGCAACATAACAGGAATAACTAAAAAACAGCTGCAAGTAATGTAACGTGTAATATTTGTGGGACTTAAACTTGCAAAATCACTGGTATGATCCTTTAAAGTGGTCCTAGGTCACCAACAGCATAAAGCACATTTAATCATACTTTTCATATGTGCTGTATGTTTACTGTTACGATAATTACAGGATGGTGTTTTGATTAGACGTTTTTCTTGCTCGGCTGCTATTTCAAGACTTACGGTAAAACCTTCTCACTTTGTATGAAAGTAAATGCATAAGATTCTGAGAGAAAGTTTATTTTACTTTATCTAATGTGTGCCTGCATATTTATATTTACTTGGAAGCCGTTGCCTTGAAAGTAATCAGGTGAGCTCAGCAATAAACAACTTTAAAGACCTTGTGGGATTATCCCAGTTTTTCATAAATTCACTAAATATGCCTTTTATTTAACAGCTTTTCGTGCAAATGACCCTTTTTTTTTTTGGCTCTGTATTGTAAAACAGGAACCTTGTAGCTTATAATTAGCGGTTTGTTTGCCAAAGTCAATTTCTTTCAACCCAAATGGAAACTCATAAAGGGGGGGGCAGTGCAGCAGACTCCTTTTCCAGTTTGCACACACATCTTTTACTTGTGGTCAGGCCTGCCTGGGGGGCGGGGTGCACAGAGGTCCCATCTAAAGCTTATCNCTCATTACACCCCCCCACCATCATTTCAGCTTTCAAAACACAAACAAGATGAAAATGGAGAGATCTGACGGAGATCTGACACAGCTTCTGTGTAACACTCTTGAAGGGGAATTATGAGTTTTTAGGTCATTTGGTGACATGAAACATTCCCACGGACATTGAATTAAAGAACCATACCAGTGGCTTTTGTCGGTTTGAGCCCAATGTAGCACATTACGTTACTGCCAACCACTTTTTCCCAAAATGTAAAGGTATTTTTTTAGGCTTTGTGTTATTTTGCCAAATCCCCTAATCATTCAAAATCGAATGTTCAGGTGATACACAACCTTAAAATTCAATGTTTCGCCTGCTAAGGTTTTAATTTCTCTGTAAAAATCAGTTTTCTACTGGGACTATATTCCCTCACATTTCCTGTGATGGAGTTTAAAGTCTCTACAAGTTGATTTTTGTGGCATATTGGAATGAACTGAAACCAATGGCTGCTGGAAAAACAATTTTAATATTTACTGCTGAAGTAGTATGTTTTGGAAAATGAGTGTCAATAATGTAATGTCGGTTGTATTTATTGGGCTTAAACATGCAAAATCACCAGTATTATCCTTTGAATATATAATTCTCTACAATACAGAATCCTACTGATCAAAATGGCTTTAATTAAACACGATGAGTGAAAATAAATAGAAATCATTAAGGGTTGCTAACTAAAGCTAGTTTTTTGAAGCTGATGAAGAGTGAACTCCTCTTCGTCTCCAGTCTGTAATGGCTGTTTGAAAGCAGCAGGAGCACATTCATCAGATCAGTGTTTTCCCCTTTCAAACAGCAGCAGCCATGCAGGTCATTTGGAGAAGATTTCATTAGGAAGGAGAGGCCCCACTGTGGGCTGAGGGGGGCAGACACAGGCCCAGAGCTCAAACTTTTGGCCGCAAGTTGCTGTGAATGGCAGAAATGAAACAAGCCTTAAAAATAAGACTGGATTCATTTTGCTTTCATAAAATTGGGTTTTGAGATCATTGCCTCAGCAAAGAACACTGTGTGATCACTGGTGTTTGTTAAGGATATCTCAAAAAGTTATGGATGGATTTGGATGAAACAATGATTGCATTTTGGAGGTGATCTGGATCATATTCAAGATCCAGAATCCAGAAGGATTTATTTACCTCAGCCAAAGAGGTTATGAGATCACCAGCATTTGTTTGTCTGTCTGATTGTTTGTCAGAGCGATATCTGGAAAAGTTATGGACGAATTTGGGTAAAATTTGGTGGACAGATAGATAATGTAGAGGGGAAACAGTGATTGGATTTTGGAAATGATTTGGATTATATTTAAGATCTAGAATCCAGAATAATTCTTTATCTCTGCCAAAGAGACTATGTGATCACCTGTGTTTATCTGTTTGTTAGCAGGATATCTGAAAAAGTTTATGGATGGATTTGGGTTAAATTTTGAGTACAGACAGATAATGTCAAGAGAACGAAGTGGTTACATTTTTAGAGGTGATCCAGATCGTATTCTGGATCCAGAAGAAGTTTTTAACCTATTAAATTTTTGGCGGAGGTATCTGAGTCCCTTCTTGTGGCATATAACATAAATGCCAACTAACAGATGTGAACAAAATTTATGCTAGTTAATAGTTACAAAATCTTTACATGGATCATATTCTGGATCAATTTAGAGGGATACAGTCTGTAATACTGTTGATAAAAGATCTACTTTGTGCAAATACTTTCTGCATATGCAACGTTTGTGTGCAGACGCAGAGATTTTGTTGGCCTTGGCGGAGGTATACCTCGGAGTGCCTTCTTGTTCCAAATGTTTCCGTTGCATTGTTGAAAATTTGTTATGGGTAAATTTACAAAGGAAACAAGGCAGAATACATTATTACATATACAGAGAAATGGCTAAATCGTAAAAAAATAAGTTTACGACGTAAAACTCCTGGGTCCTGCTGCTTGCGGTAGATTCAGGGCCGCCAAGTTGATTTTAGTTCAGCCTAGTTTTTGGCACTATTTTAAATGTTGTTCCGCTCGGTAAGAAGCAGATAAATAAGCTGGTTTATCTGTACCTTTGGTTAAAAGAACTGCCATGGCACAGAGTTCCAGTTGCAGCCAAATAGAAATGAAACTGGACTGGCGCTCCATTTACACCCAAAATTCGTGCTCCTGTCTTCCCGTATCCAGTAGCAGTAGAATCCGCTGGGCAAAGAGCTGGACGCCAAAAGAAAAAAAAAAAAAAAANAAAAAAAAAAAAAAAGAAAAAAAAAAGAGAAAGATTTACATGGAGCTAAAACGAAAAATGCTGCATTCCCGAACTGAGGTGCGATATCTCACAATCCTTACTGGAAAGAAAAGGAAGTAAAAATCACTCCGCAGCGTTTCTCCCGCATTCAGGAAGAATAACAGCGAAAATGCTCAAGCTAACAGTGGTCCGGCATTGCTGGAGACACAAAACAGTCTGTCTTCACCCCGAAAAAATACTCCTGGGAAACGAGTAAAGTAGTAAAAAAACTTATCACCGTTCTTCCTCCCGTGCCTCTGTGAACGCCCGGTGACAACGAAGCATCACTTTTGTATTCTTTAGCGGTGAAATATTGCAAAAGACCGTCAACTACCTTAACTAAAACTCCAGATAGAGTCACAGAAAGATGAGGTTCAGAACAAGAAATAGCAGCGGTCCGCCACAGCCCCGCCCCCTCGTCTCTGATTGGTCAGAGCATCTAGCACCACCCAAACACAATACGTAAAATATTACTTCCGGGATAGCCTTTGAAAATAAAGCTCATAACTGAACAGGCGTTGCTCAATATCTACAAAAGTTAGAATTTAACTTTAATTAACTTTAGGCCTATATCTTAACAATAAAATGAATATTATCGTTTAGATGAAATACAAAGTGCATAATATTTTTAACTAACTTCATCAACTGAAAATTCTCTGTCAACATAAAAGAAAAATAAGTAGCCTACATGAGTAAGAAAAAAAAACTTTAAAGGATAACATGGATAGTTTTGCATGTTTGAGCCAACTGCAAACAACCTGTATACATGAGAGAAAGAGAGAGAGAGAGAGAGAGAAACTTTCGAGCTTAGCCTGAGGGTGCGAGGGAAATGGGACCCGGTTTTATTTGAGGACAAGAGGAATAATGATTGATTAATGGAGTTTTCATTGTTTGGTGAATAACATCTAATAATACAGACCTAAATCTAAGTACATACAGATACAATGCAATATACAGATGAAATGCAATTCACGTCCATAAATTATCGTCCAGAATTTGCTGTAAAGTTATAACTTCACCTAATATTCATAAAAATCTTTCCACTATTTCACGTGGTCATGTACACCATTCACTTTCCCTGAAATGGCAAATTTGATGCTTTTATTTTGTTGGTACAATTCCGGTGTGAATTTGTCTTTCTCACTCTGGCTTGATGGTGCAGGTTCAGCCAATCTCTTCATTCATTGTTCTTAAAGGACAATACTGACAATTTTGCAAGTTTTAGCCTACCTGCATACACATTACGTTAATGAAAACCATTTTCCAAAATATACCACTGGAGCATTTTATAATTGTTTTTCCTACCTTCCAATTCATTCCAGTACACCATTAAAATCAACTTGTAGAGATCTGAAATGTGCTTGAGATAAATAATCCATCACAGCTAACACAATGATTATGTTATTTGTTGAAGTAACTTTACTTATCCAGTCCAACACAAAGCTGCATGTAAAACACTGTATGTCTCCACCAGGGAATATAGTCCCAGGAGAAGATGGCTTTTACAGAGAATTTAAAAATGACCGTCCCTTTTACATTCAGACATACTATGTGTTATGTCTGTGGCAAAACACTAAATTTTAAGGTAGGTGTATCACTGAAACATTTGATTTTTAAATATTAGGCAAACTAAAACTAGAAAACAGTTTCATGTCTTGGAAAATGGTTGGAAAATGTAGGTAATATTTATTGGGCTCAAATATGCAAAATCATGGATAGTCCTTTAATGGTAGAAGGTTCATTAGAATTCCAAAATGGATGTGGGTCAGATTCACATTGCTCAACCCAGAAGCCAACATGCATATGTTTATTGGGCTTAAACAAGCAAAATCACCAGTATGATCCTTTAATTTCCACAATGCCACACGTCATAACATACATAGCTGAAGAACAAACAAAATAAATACGTTTCTTGGTTTTCCTCAGCAGAGTTGTCTGCAGATGGATGGTAAACCTGTTTCTCGAAGCAGACCTCTGCGGTGAGACCGCTGCTGGCCGCCAGGTCGACGCCGCGCTGAGCCGCTTTCCTCCGGGTACCAGCCTGCTGCTGCGGCGGCGGGGAGGAGCGGACAGCCGTTTAGAGAAATTAGCAATCCAAAAAGGCACATGGCGCCACCGAGACGACACACACACACACNCACACACACACACACACTTGCCCTCTCAACTACCCTCAGCACAAAGCAGTCACACACCCAAATGTACGCAAACATATGCCGACGTCAACGCAAATTTCTTTAAAATAAGCTACAAAATCTCATGATATAAATTTTCTGTATAAATTTATCAATAGTAACTCTGACCTCATAAAGCGCGCAGTAGATGATGAAACCATAAATACCTGAATCTGTGACGTGAAAAAAAAGGATAGTTAAGAGAAATCTGTATGGTTTGGTAAAAGTCACCTAACTATGCTTCCTTTTAATGAACTATGGCCTTTGACCCTGCAGACACAAAATAGCCATTATAGGAATATTATATATGTCTTACACCTTTATGCCAGTAGAAACGAGGCATTCACGGGCCTAACAGACAACAGGAGGAGGATGCCACTTTAGGGGAACTACGCATAGCAATTACCGTAATTATCAGCAATTCCACAGAGGCGCCAGTGCAAGACAAGCATTACATCATTTATCTCCAGAATAATGAATGAAAAGGGTTGTACTCAACACAGCACAGCTACTTTCAAATGCTGGATTATTGTTTTTGTAGCGTTGAATTTAATTCCCTCTATTTGTTATAACAAAAATTTAAAAAAACGACATATACATATAGTTAATTTAAGCATAAATTAATTAATGTAACAATTTTAGAAGCCCAGTCTCTCTCTCTCTCTCTCTCTCTCTCTCTCTCTCTCTCTCTCTCCGGTTAAAGGACCATACTGGTGATTTTTCATGTTTAAGCTCCCTTGAACACATTACGTTATTGACAACCATTTTCCAAAACATAAAACTGAATTTTAGTTTTCCTCTCCCCTTATCTTTCAAAATAAAATGTCCAGGTGATACACCTATCTTTATGTCTGCTTAACATGTGGGTCCAAAAGAAGAAGACATGGCCAGTTTTAATTTCTCTGTAAAAGCCATTTTTTCCTGGGACTATATTCCCTGGTGGAGACATGCATTTCCCTCCATGCAGCTCTGTGCTGGATAAAGCCTTTTGGTTAAATTAAATAACTTCGATTAAAAAAAAGAAAAAAGTTCATTGTGATGGATTACATATCTCAAGCATGTTCCAAGTCTCTACAAGTTGATTTTAACAGCTCACTGGACTGAACTGAAACCAATGGCAATCTGGAGGGTAAAACAAATCTAAAATGTACCACTCCAGCAGAAAGTTTCGGAAAATGGCTTTCAGCAATGTAACTTGTATGCAGGTTGTATTTTATTGGGCTCAAACATGCAAATTCACCAGTATGCTCCTTTAAAGTGATCAGAAAAGTTTGTAACCCTGTTTTTGGCCTGTAGTGCATGGTCAAATATCGCCATCTACTGGTCAAAGCTATTAAAGAACTGTCATGTCATTAGCTTCATGTTCATGCAGGCATTCATACTGGCTAGTTGATTGAATTATTTCATCAATATCTGTATTGATGCAATACTTCAACCGACCAAGCTAGTGTCAATATTTGTATCAATTTGATTTAAACACTTTCATTTTCTTTCTAGAAGCATCATGACACTTTCTCCAAGATGATTGACATCCTGCAGGCTGATGAGGTACATATTACACACCCAGCTAAGAGGTTTGAATACATGATTCTTAAAGGATCATACCACTCATTTTGCATGTTTGAGCCTAATATATTCAATTTTTATACACATAATGTTACCTAACAATCATTTTCCAAAGCATACTACTGGAATGGTGAATTAAAAATGTTTTTCCTACCTTCCAGACTGCCATTGGTTTCAGTTCCTTCTGGTACGCTATTAAAAGCAACTTGTTGATACTTGGGATAGGTAATCCATTATCATGACAAGACGTCTATTCAGGTCTTTTTTTTTTTTTTTNTTTTTTTTTTTTTTTTGTTTTTATGAAATTTCATAATTTTAGCATTTAAGCACAATAAAAAGGGTGGAGGAGTGAATGTATGTCTCCACCAGGGAATATAGTCCCAAAAGAAGGCCTGAAGACCTGCATTTATGTAAAAATTTAAACAACTATGACTTCATAAGGCTGCGTAACTATTAGCAGGAGAAACATGGATTTTTAAGGTGGGTGTATCACTTGAATATTTGATTTTGAAAGATTAAGAGATTTTGCAAAATATCAGCAAAGCTGAAATATGGTTTTATCCTTTGGGAAATGATTGTCAGTAACCTAACTGTGTAAAAATGGAATATATTAGGCTCAAACATGCAAAATGGATGGTATGGTCCTTTAAAAAGCCCACAGGAAGAAAAAAAACTCTGTTTTTTCATGCTGAGAGGATGAGCGTCGACATGCTTTAACAACAGGAGATTGCGTCTCCTTTCACTCATTAGGCCACACCTGCTGGTGTGACCTGGTGCAGACAGCAGGGGCTTTGCTTAATAAAAGACCCCTGCTGCTGTGGAAGTGAGACTGTCTGGTGGAAATGAGCAGAGAGAGGAAAAGAGGTGATGTCTGTCTGGATTAGGAAAATAGAGGAGAGCAGTATGAATCTGAATCAAATTCTTTTTTTTTTTTTTTTTTTNTTTTTTTTTTTTTTTTTTGGAATTCTAAATGAGACTGCAAACATTAAAGGACCACACCAGTGATTTTGACAGTTAGAACCCAATATGAACAACCTGTACACGTTACATTGCTCTAAACCATTTCCCAAATTTTGAAACTCCATAATCTTTCAAAATCAAATGCTCAGGTGATACAACCACCTTAAAATTCAATGTTTCACCTGCAAACACATATGTCTGAATGTAGATGGCAAGTTTGTTTAAATTTTTCAATAAAAGCATTCTTCTGCTTGGACTACATACCCTGGTGGAACCATACATTTTCCTCCATGTAGCTCCTTGTTGGACCGTTAAATTAAGAATCTTTGACAAACATAATTACATAGATGGTGCGTTTGCTGTGATGGATTACTTATCTCAAGCATGACCAGTAGCATAGTTTGGAAAATGGTTTGCAGTAATGTAACCTGTATGCATGATCTATTTATTGGGCTCAAACATGCAAAATCACCAGTTTGCTCCTTTAAATGTGCTCAGAAAAGCCTCCACTGGTTTTTAAGTCTGCTTTTTACTAAACTTCAGTAGCATGCTGTAGAAAATGATGTAACGTGTGTGCATGCTGTATGCATTGGGCTCAAAGATGTAAAATCACCAATATTATCCTTTAAATCTAAGTCAAAATGTGAAATGAGCCATTTGAAGAAGTGATAAATAACTTAAAAAAAAAAAAAAAAANTAAAAAAAAAAAAAAAAAAGACTTGCTCTGTAAAGATATCTCCATTTGGAGGCCTGAAACTCTAAGTGGTTGTTTCATTGATAAGCAGATAAAGACAGACAGGAGCACACAGAGTTCATCTCACACCTCCTGGCTTCCTCTCCTCTCTTTGATGTCGGCCATATCAAGGTGGAGACTCTCTAAAGGAAAAGAGACAGGCAGACTGTCTCCATCTTCCATGATCTGCTTTATTCTCCTCCACATAATGGAT
Organism: Lucifuga dentata; assembly: GCA_014773175.1. Classification (NCBI taxonomy): domain Eukaryota; kingdom Metazoa; phylum Chordata; class Actinopteri; order Ophidiiformes; family Bythitidae; genus Lucifuga; species Lucifuga dentata. The sequence goes on from VXCM01000714.1 coordinate 79,011, forward strand.
GCCTAAGCAGGAGGAGCGGTATTCTGAGTGATGGAATCAGCAGTAATGTGGGCGAGATGTGCAGAAAAATTGCTCAGAGCAGCTTTGATGTGAAAGATTAGGTTACAGACTCTGCATTCAAAGTGCTAATGTCGTTTTCCCACTTTATCTAGGCTGATTTAAAGGACAATACTGGTGATTTTGAGTGTTTGAGCCCAATATATACATTATATTATGGACAATTTCCCAACTGTATTGTATTTTTAATTTATGCGATATGTTGCCCATCAATTAAAATTCAATGCTAACCTGCTAACATGTACTTGCTATGTAATTTCTCAGTAAAAGTTGTCTTTTCGTGGGACTATATTCCCTGGTGGAAACATACCTTGTCTTCCACAAAACACTTAAATTAAGTATTTTTGAAAAAAAACATGTCATGTTTGCTGTGATAGATTATTCATCTTAAACACATTTTAAGTCTCCACAAGTTATTTTTTTTTACAACTTACTAAAATGAACTGAAACTATTGGTAGTCTGGAAGGAAAAACAAATTCTAATAAATGTACCCCTCCAGTAGTATGTTTTAGGAAATGGGTGTCAATAATGTAAAGCGAATGTGGGTTGTATATATTGAGCTCAAAACATGCAAAACTATCGGTATGGTCCTTTAAGCATTAACGTTAGAGAAACAAGAGCAGAAAAAGCCAGCAAGAGGAAAAAGGAGTCAAGAAGTTCCCAGGCAATGGGGAAATGCAACAAATAAAACCATCAGCAGGTGGTAAATCAACCATTTATGGGTGTAACACCCAGTTATGTTGCGGAAATTTTAAGATTTATGTTATGTTAGTCAAGCTGCTTCTCTCATCACACAATATCATCTTTTTCTTTTAGGTAACTCCACAATGAATAATATGTTTAACCCTGTTCAAATCATCCCAAACATGTCCAAGGGACCAAAACCGTAAGAAAAACAAACAAAAAAAAAAAACAAAGAACATGGCTGCCCTGGAGAGGCATATTTTATTTCATTTGTCAATATACTTTAAGAAACAGAATACAAAGCAATGATGTGGTCAGCTTTACTGAATGTGTGCTGCAGTTACTTGGTAGATAGCACGGTGGGAGAACAGCTTAGGACCCTGCTCTGTGGACTGGGTGGGGTGGNTTTTTTTTTTTTTTTTTTGTTGGTCAACCAGAACAAAACTCAGCAGGCGTAGGATAATCTGCTAAAGGGGAGACTTAAGACTTTTAAAACAAGGCACTAGTGTATAAATTAAACCTATTAAGCCAATAAAATAACCAGTGCTCATGTTTCCGTTCAACATGTTTATTACAATACATACATTTCACATTTGACCTTCTGACCTCAAAGCCCCGCGTGCAGGATCGGTGGTCCGCAGCACGCAACCCGCCACTCACTTCCTGGCAGAGCTAATCCCGCTCCTCGTTGTTTGGGGGGTGTTATTTAAGATTTGGACTCATTATTTTTAGCTTTATTTAAAAAAAAAAAAAACAACAGAAATTTTCAGTTTTGAGTTCAAATCATAGGAAAAAAAAATCAACAGAAAAAGTCCAAATGGAAATCAGAAGATAGAGATTATT
>VXCM01000714.1:80667-94818 GCA_014773175.1 Lucifuga dentata
TTTTTTTTTTTTTTTTTTTTTTTTTTTTTTTTTTTTTTTTTTTTTTTTTTTTTTTTTTTTTTTTTGGAGCAGGAATCAACTTGAAGGTGGATCAGGAAACTTATTCACAGTGAAAAAAAAAACAAAACAAAAAAAAACACCCAAAACAACAAAAACTGAAAACAATGAGTCTTATTTATGTCATATTGTATAACTGCTCCATTCTGTCATCCGTGTCCTCTTCTAAAACCTCCGCCGTCATGTCAGCAACCGTGCAAAGGAATGAACCGATGGCGCCGCCTCACCGTGTAAAAGCACAGCTCTCCGCTACAAAAGTGGAGGATGAAGAAGAGGAATAGAACCTCGAGTTGGAAGGTTTTCAAGGAAAAAAAAATAAACAAAATGAGGAGAATGTGAACGACGATTGTGGATCTTTCAGTTGGGCGGTCAGAGGGCGGGGCTGAGGCCGGGAGGGAGGGGGAGGGGCCTGTAGTGGGAATGGTCCAAAGCAGCACACCATCACATCTCATTTTTAATCACACACTCCATCACACCTCAGGCACTGTTTTTCAGACGGAGAAACGCAGGAGCCACCAGAAGCTGCAACTAGATCACTGAACCATTACGGCAGCGACGAGAATCTCGCCGAAAGAAAGACGTTCACTGTCAATTTTCACTGATTAATCGCTTTACAGCTTTTGAGGAAAAACATCGTCGTTTGCTTTATGCTAAGGTTTCATGTGAATAAATGGCTTACAAGCGTCGTCCTCCGGTGACGCTGAGGTCACGCGCCCGACGCAACGGTTCAATGATCCACGTGTCGACGAAACGAAGCTTTAAGTCTGCAGACGAGTTAACATGAAGGAAAGGCTAGCTGAGGCTAGCTAGCCGCCTAGGCGTTGATTAGTTTGGATGTCAAAAGCTTTGATAGGCATGGCTTTCCATGGCTTCAATCTACAAAACATATTTACAACATGGATAATAACATCTACAAGAAATCTACATTTTCTCCCCCCAAAACCTGCGGGCTTTTTACAAAACCAAGTCTTGCAAGTCGCCCTTCCCGCAACAACTCTTTCACCCTCTTCCTCTAGGCTCGCCCAGCCCAACGGTCCAAAGCCAACCCGATTAACCTGTGTGTTAAGACTGGGGGGGTTGGGAGGTGGGGGGTAGGGCAAGAAGAAACGAACAGCTGTCCTTGCTCCGGCTTCCGCAATGTGCAATGGGTCTTCCTCCTTTTCCCCAAACGGCTCACTTCGACTCGCAATCACAAAGTTCTCACACCATGAAAGAATTCTGATTCTTCAACTTTTCAAGTTCTTTGATTTGCTGTCTCAGAAACAGTATCCTGCAGGGGAGAGAGGGAGGGGGAGAGAGAGAGAGAGAGAGAGAGAGAGAGCAGACGAGTTAGTGATGTGTTTTTTTTGTTGTTTGTTTTCTTCATCTATCAGTACACAAACTTAAAGGACCATACCACCCATTTTGCATGTTTGAGCTGAATATATTCAATTTTCATACATAATGTTACTGACAATCATTTCCCAAAGCATAGAATAGAATAGCTTTATTGTCATTATATGTAACATATAATAGTGAATTAAAAATGTTTTTCCTACCTTCCAGACCACCACTGGTTTCAGTTCATTCTGCTATTAAAATCAACTTGTTGATACTGTATACATTTCTTGGGATAGGTAATCCATCATCGTGAACAAGACGTATATTGAGGTTTTTTTTTTAATTTTTATTTTTTTTTAGAAGTTACATAATTTTATCATTTAAGTAAAATAAAAAGCGTGGAGTGAATGTATGTCACCACCAGGGAATACAGTCCCAAAAAAAGACCTGTGTTTATCAAAAAATTAAACGACCGTGACTTTGTAAGGCTGCATAACCATTAGCAGGTGAAACATTTGATTTTTAAGGTGGATGTATTGCTTCAATATTTTATTTTGAAAGATTAAGAGATTTTGCAAAATATCAGGAAAGCTGAAATATGATTTTATCCTTTGAGAAATGATTGTCAGTAACCTTCCACGTATGAAAATTGAATATATTAGGCTCAAAATGCAAAATAGGTGGTATGGTCCTTTAAAGCAACAACAAAATCCTCCAAAGCAAAACAATTCAGATAATGTAAAGTACACCAATAAAAGAAAGGGAGCAGGGAGAATTAAAACTCAGAATACCTGACCTCTTATTACAGACATCTTTGTGACAGATGGCTTAAATTTTAATTTAATTTTCTTTTAAAGTGTATTTGAAAAAAATAAAACGTTAATCCTCCAACTCATAATCGCCAATTACTTTTCCTTTAAACATATTCTTAAACCGAAGACTAGCTTTACTTCTGTCAATGAATCAAAAAATAAATAAATAAATAAATAAATTGAAATCTCACCTCTGCTCGCGCAACGTCGCTTGTATTTCGCAAACTCTGACGAGGGATCTGAGGTTTTTCAGCTCTGTGCAATTCTCGGACATGCAGATGCTGCCCATGGTGTGAGCCTCTTCACGTAGTCGCGACGCCTTCAAGACAATTTAGCAAAAAAAAAAAAAAAGATGTTAGATTCTCAAATGTCTGAAACTACGAGGAGAACATGAGCGGCTACAAACCTGTTTCTCGGCGTGCTCGGCGGGCCAGCCTTGGACATGTTTGATGAGATTCTCGTTGAAGTGGGCAGCGAGGGTGGGGGTGAAGGAGCAGGAGGGCCGGCCTGCTGAGGAAGAGGGCGGAGCTGACGCGGGGTTGGAGGAGGCATTGCTGCCGCCGCCGCTGCTGCTGGAGTTGACGTGGTTGGGGCCTGGCGAGGGACTCCTTTGACTGCTGTATCAAAACAGGAAATGAATATAAGCGATGACAAAAATTGATCCTTTGATCCTTTAAAAAAAAAAAAAAAAAAANAAAAAAAAAAAAAAAAAAGATTGCTGAACTTTCACAATGATTTTTCAGCATTTTCTAGTTTTTGTTTTGCTATTTCAGTACCTTAAAGGGCCATACCACCCATTTTGCATGTTTGAGACTAATATATTCAATTTTCATACATGTAACATTACTGACAATCATTTCCCAAAGCATACTACTGGAACGGTGAATTAAAAATGTTTTTCCTACCTTCCAGACTTCCATTGGTTTCAGTTCATTCTGGTACGCTATTAAAATCAACTTGTTGATATTTAAAACATTCTTGGGATAGGTAATCCATTTTGAACAAGACGTATATTCAGTTTTTTTTCCTGAAGTTTCGTAATTTTAGCAGCACACTTAAAAGCATAGAGTGAATGTATGCCTCCACCGGGGAATATAATCCCAAAAGAAGACCTGCATTTATTGAAAAATGTAAATGACTGTGACTTCATAAGGCTGTGTAACTATTAGCAGGAGAAACATGGATTTTTAAGGTGGGTGTATCACTTGAATATTTGATTTTGAAAGATTAAGAGATTTTGCAAAATATCAGGAAAGCTGAAATACGGTTTTATTCTTTTGAAATGATTGTCAGTGACGTAACATGTATGAAAATTGAATATATTAAGCTCAAACATGCAAAATGGATGGTATGGTCCTTTAANTAACATGTATGAAAATTGAATATATTAAGCTCAAACATGCAAAATGGATGGTATGGTCCTTTAAATAAACACTTTTACCAAATTGCTTGGTTTCTTGTTTCAATGCAACCTCCACTGTCACTCTAAACCATAATATTTTCACTTTTAGATATAACTGATACAAAAAAACAACAAAAAAACAAAACAAAACAAAAAAACATAAGAATCGATTTAGCTTATTGAAAATCACACTTATTCATGAATCTGGAAATAAACTGCTAATAAAAGTTTTTGCCAACACAAAAACAACATATGAACCTTTTACATTCAAGTGAAACCTCAAAATACGATAAAAAAAAAACCCTGACCATTTACAAATATACAATACATGCATTGTTTCAGTATTCAGATGTTTTGTCATATTTTGAGTTGCAAAACACTTTAATTATTCCTCAGTGACCATCTGTATCTTTCCATGTGAGAACCGGTGCCTCAAACTGCCCTTTACAGACTTGACATGATTGGCTAGCCTGGGAGGGCTTTAAAGTTATTCTCACACACCAATATTCTATTTTCTACATGCTGGCTTCCCATTGGTCCACAGATATGACCAGAAAGCTCAGAGTGGCCTCTTTGTGACCTCTTTACAGTGTGAACAAAGTGGGAGCTGCTATAATAAAGGAAAAGAACCATGTAGATGCTGCAGGAGGAATCATCAACTCAGTTTCATCCATGGCCACCAGATGGCGCCACAACACCACATAACGATGAACATCTGCAGAAACTAAGTCATTCATAAATACACATCAGCTAAATAGCTAATCCATGTATCTGACTATTATTGCACAATCTGACAGAAAAGTACATTCATGCACATAAGATTATATATTATTATATTATGTTAAGTTGTTTTGAGAAGATCTGCAGCCTGATAACTCAAATTGGATGTGTGTTTGAACAAGTGCTTACACTTTTCAATAAAAGCAGATGTATTTATACAAATGTAATTATTATAAAGGAGTGCCAGCAATTATCCTTTAAAGGACCATAATGGTGATTTTGCATGTTTGAGCCAATATATATACAACCAGCACACACACAGCATTACTGACAACTATTTCTCAAACATTTTTCCTACCTGCCAGACTGCCATTTCAGTTCATTCCAGTTATTGAAATCAACTTGTAGACTTGAAACGTGCTTGAGATAATCCATCTCAGCGAATGCGGCGTCTAGTACATTTTTTTGTCAAAGTAACTTTAATTAACCAGTTCAACACGGAGTTGCACAAAAGAAAATTTATGTCTCTGCCAGGAAATATAGTCCCAGAAGAAGACAACTTTTACAGAGAAATGAAAAACAACATCCCTTCTACGTTTGGATAAAGGCGGTAGGCAAAACATTAAGGACCATACCGTCCATTTTGCATGTTTGAGACTAATATATTCAATTTTCATACATTTAATGTTACTGACACTGACAATCATTTCCCAAAGCATACTACTGGAACGGTGAGTTAAAAATGTTTTTCCTACTTTCCAGACCGCCATTGGTTTCAGTTCATTCTGCTATTAAAATCAACTTGTTGATACTTGATACATTTCTTGGGATAGGTAATCCATCATCATGAACAAGACATATATTCAGGATTTTTTTTTAGAAGTTATGTAATTTTAGCATTTCAGCGCAATAAAAAGCGTGGAGTGAATGTATGCCTCCACTNTTTAGAAGTTATGTAATTTTAGCATTTCAGCGCAATAAAAAGCGTGGAGTGAATGTATGCCTCCACTGGGTAATACAGTCCCAAAAGAAGACCTGTGTTTACTGAAAAATTTAAACAACTGTGACTTCATAAGGCTGCATAACTATTAGCAGGAGAAACATCAATTTTTAAGGTGGGTGTATCACTTGAATATTTGATTTTGAAAGATTAAAAGATTTTGCAAAATATCAGGAAAGCTGAAATACAGTTTTATCCTTTGAGAAATGATTGTCAGTAACATAACATCTATGAAAATTGAATATATTAGGCTCAAACATGCAAAATGGCCGGTATAGTCCTTTAAGTTGGATGTTTCATCTGAATGTTTGATTTTCAAAGATTAAGGAATTTGGCAAAATAACAGGAAAACTCAAATGCTGTCAATAACGATGCATGTATGCTGGTGGCATTTATTTAGCTTAAACACGTCGCATCACAAACAAATCACCGGTTTTGTTCTTTTGTCCTCCTCTTTATTGAAGCTGGGTGGAGTTGCACGTACCCTTGGCGCTGCAGAGTGCGCGGCGAGGCAGCGATGGCATCGTAACTGAGCTGCTTGTCACTGGGGAGGGGCTGCTGGGGGGGCGGCTGGGACAGAGATGCCTGCTTCGCCGCCGGCGTGCTCACCTGAACGCAGAGGAAACACGTCAAAACAAATCCCTTTCCTGTCACTTGTCCTCTTTGAACAAGAACTTCAGAGACTGTAGGCGTCATTATACTCTACAAATTATGATCGTTTAACATTATGACAGCTTGATCGTGTGCAAAATTCTTAAACTCTCTTTAAGAAAGAAGAAAAGGAGAAAACGAAAAAAGAAAAAATGCTGAATTTTTCATTATTTCATTTTAATTTTCTGTCATTGCTTGAACTGGTAAGAAAAAGTTTGTGAAGTATTTGGCTTTACCTTAATTTCAGCATTAATTACTCATCAAACGTGATCATTCTGCTAATGACCAACGATTGTATTGCTCAATAATTTCACTGAATATAATCCGTAACATTCAGAATTTAGGCTGGAAAAAATATATAAACTTCAATGATTAGCATTTAGTAACTAGCAGAGCCTTTTTTTTTTTTTTTTTTTNTTTTTTTTTTTTTTTTTTTTAACAGCAATAACCTCCACTGAATGTTTCCTGCAGCAGCTGACCACGTGCAGAACAAAAAGAAGGAAATCTCCACCATTCCTTCCTTCCTACAGCACCGCTTCAACTCATCCATATTTCTGGTGGCTTCTTGTATGAGCGTCCGTCTCAGGTCATGCTGGGTAAAGGACTGGATGATGTGGTCATTCCAAAACATACACACGCACACACACGCTAACATGGACACCAGAACAAAGCAGCACTACCTGGTGTGGCAATGTGTTTCGACTCCACTTTCACACTCCAGCTCAGTCCTATAACAGCTGTCTTCTCACACCTGAAATCTCCGCTCAGGCAAAGGCTGGGATCCTCCATCCAAAGCAGCAAGACGCCAACAAGCTGCTTTGCCAGCATGCAGAAAAATAAGCCGTGACGCAAAAAGTTTGCCATGTTTGACCCTCTTAATCAGTCCACTTTCTTCCAATATTGTGCAATTTCTAGGGCTGTGAATCGATTAAAAAAAAAAATTAGTCGCAGATTTCTGTGATTGAGCGCAGAAACTTGTAACTATTACACACTGAATCACCAAATTAATGTAAATTAATTCCCTGTTTAAAATCCCTGTTATATCTGCTTTCTTGAACTGTTTTAGTTTTCACACAAATAAGAGAACAGCAATAACTGAACTGATTTGAATTATTTTACCTTAAAGAGTAACATTATTTTGTAATGGATTCATTTTACTTATTTTCTTGATATACTTTCTTTTGGGTTAACTAACACTTTTATTGAGTTCAGAGCAGAAACTACCTTGGCTGAAATGTGAAAAGATGCTTGCATGTTATTCATGGTTTCAGCCACAAGGTGGCATATGTCAAGTTGACATGTTCTTGTAAGGAAAATCACCTTAAACTGAAAATATGACTTTGTTCAAGAGGAAGTTTGTCTTATTCTAAAAAGACTGAATCCTGTTTTTGTCAGGTTAATTAACGTTAGCTTGAATGTATCATGTGCATCAACACAGTAAAGCTAAAGCGAGGCTAAAAGGCTGAAGTTCTTTTTGTTGTTCTGTGTTTTTGATGAATAAAGCCACATCTCAGGTAAAATGACACGTTGCTGAGTGAGTTTGTTTTAACAAGAGCCATCTGCTAACTTTTAAAGCAGAATCTTGAAGCAACAGATGCATTAATAGCGTTAATTTTTTAAAAGCGCATTAAATAGTCCACATTAATCACAAAAATTAACGTGTTCAGTTTCCCAGCCCTAGTCATTTCTTTGTTGCCAACATGCTGATGGATTTTTGTCATGAGGTGGCTCACGTGACTTAGTCTGGGAACGTTACTCGGGCCTGAGGAGGATGATTACAGCAACAACTTTTCTCTGCTTCATGTGCACAAACCGCCGCTCCGGACACGAGTAAAAACTTCTGCTGCTGTTGATTTGCTAGTGCTTTGGGTCACAGTCCTCTCCAACTTTTAAGATGATGGAAAACGTCTTGAATTCATTGTTCAATGACTCTAAGCTGTCAACGCTGTAAGGCAGAAAAACAGCACTGCAGCTGCGATCGGTTTCTGTGGGGGGTTTTTTGTGAGCGGTGCATTTTTTCCCCTTCAAACTTGACATTTAGTTTCTGAAAAAGATTCAACTTGTTTTGTTTGAGCTGCCTTCAACTTGAGGAGAGCTGCTCTCCAAGCTGCAACATAATGCTGATCTTTGTTAGCGTCTGTAGCAGAGCTGCCATTGCACCACATCGCAACTTTAACATGCATAAAAGCAGGAACTCGAGCTCATGATGCTGCAGTTTTTCCCTGAATCCACCCACATGGATGCTTTGCGTACCCACTTACTTTTGGCTGTGAGATGACAGGCTGGGAGCCGAGGAGGGGTTTAAGGGGACCCGCGTTGGTCTGTGGCGTGCTAATCCTCGGAGAAACGTAGGACCTGGGTGACGAGGCGTCGGACGTTAACGACATTGGCGATTGGTTTGACTGCTGAGCTGCTGGAGGAGGCACGTGTACAAACACACACAAAATGATGACAACAGCATTACAATTTACTAATTTAATAGCTGGCAAGAAATGTGCAAAGAGTAAATAAAGGATCATTACAACAATTTAAACACTGTAATTGTGATATATACACTACCACTCAAAACTTTAGAATCGCTTGTCATTTAACTAGTTCCTGCTATTTTATTCAATAACAACGGTTTTTATATTATATTAAATAAACACCAAAATGCATTTTAAGATGTTTTATTTAGTATCTCAAAGTTTTTAAATGATAAATAACACTATTTTAGTGATTTCTCATCAAAGTATCCACGGTGCTTTGTAAATATGAAGATCAGTTTCTAGAGCATCAGGGAATAATCTAGAATTTCCTAATAATCTCTGGAACTACATACAGCTTCTCTACATGAATCTGGAATCATCTACAACTCATGTCAGGATTCTGGACAATTTAAATAAAATGTCTTAATTTTTTATAGCTTCTTCTTATTTTAAACCTGTAGATGCATCATACTAATAGACAAAGTAGAATCATTTTATACAAACATATGAAACTAAACTAGTTTTACATGACTGGAAACATTGATTCTATGTGAAAATCACTAGTGATTCCACACTTTGAGCAGTAGTGTATAAATGTTAGATTGTGGCTTTTTCTAAAAGTTAACATATCAGAATTAACATATCAGAATTCTCAACTCAGACAATTTTGGCTTGGAGGAAGTAGGGAAATGTAACTGATGTTTTCACCAGGGAAGCACAACATAAAAGTGTGGTGGTGGTGAAGATTAAAAAAAGTTTGCATGGGCTTGGTGTACCTTGGTTGGAGAGTTGAGCAGCTTGAGAGAAGAGAGTGGTGATGTTGAACGCCGACGGTCCGGCAGTGAGGATCTTATGCAGCATCGACTGTAATGAAGCTTGTGTGACAGCAGCCGTCAGAACTGTGAGGAGGAAGACAGAGAATGATGATGAAGACCAAGCACTGAAATGAATTCAAGGTTTACAATTAAAGTTTCTCCTGTGGATGCACTGTTTGAGATTCGGATGAAAATATTGATCATGTTTGATTATTATATAATAATTTTTCCATCATTAAGGTGTGTATTTCTTCCTAAATTAAAGAACAACACTGGCAATTTTGCATGTTTGAGCCCAATATGTACAACGCACATACATGTCACTCACAATCATTTCCCAAAATACACTGGAGTGGTAAACTTCAGATTTTTTTTCTCACCTACCATCCAGACTGCCATTGTTTCCAGTTCATTCCAGTTCGATATAAAAATCAACTTTGGAGACTTGAAACATGCTCGAAATAATCAATCACAGGAAACACGATGTCTATTAAGTTTGTTTTTTTTTTTTTGGTTTTTTTTTGTCAAAGTGACTTTATTTATCCAGTCTAACGTGCTGCACGGAAAATAATGTATTACTCCGTCAGGAAATACAGTCTCAGGAGAAGACGGCTATTACAGAGAAATTAAAAATGACGGTCTGGGTGTATCACCTGAACATTTGATTTTGAAAGATTAAGGGATTTTGGCAAAGTAACAGGAAAACTAAAATACGGTTTCATGTTTTGGAAATTGTACGTAATATGTATGTGGGTAGTATTTATCGGGCTTAAACATACAAAATCAATGGTATCATCCTTTAAGACAAAGTTGAAGCTGTGTCTGTTTCAAATATCAAATTTACCCGAGTTCTGCTGCTGCAAAACATACAGTAAACCATTCTAGTTTAAAATCATACACAGAGGAAAAAACATGCATTTTGTGTTTCAAGATGCTGGAGCAGCAAATCTGAAAGCAGATTTTCCAAGCGTCTGCTGAAGAAACCTGTAATCTGATCATTTCCACATCTCTGTGAAAGGTGAACTAACGAGCTAACTAACTAAAAAGCTGGTGTCTATTTAATAAAGTTTTATACAGCCGACGTTTTATTAAAGTGTACAGAGAGGAGTACAATAGGGATGAATACTATTTTATGCTAGCAGTATTACCAGAAAGTTCAAAACTTAGACGACAAATACACACAAACCATCAGCTTAACGGGTTCAACACACGTCAAAGGCAGTCGACTCTCCTCCATTTATTTCCTATGAAACAACAGTAAAGGCCCTTTTACCCTGAACGTGATTTTAAGCATGACTAAATCGTGTGTCAACTAAAAACTACATCAGTTAATGAGAATATAAACATATACAAGGTGAAATTTTGCATCACGAGAATGCAGGATTAATTTTATTTGCTCCGAGGTCAATTTTTTTTCCTTCTTTAGTCTGCAGCAAGAGAGGAGCAGCCAATCAAACAGTCATACATGTCATGTTTTATGCTGACTGGGCAGGCATCAGAGCACAGTTTTTTTTATAGATGCAGCCTGTACTTAAAGACTAACAGTGTGTGTAAAGGCCCAGTTCATCCACAGTGCACAGTCTATGCGCCTACAGAGTAGACAGAGTACAGAGGGCACCCAGCACCCGGAATGTCTGCCTTTTACGCATGGACCATGTACCTATAGTAAAACTGCTCAGATATTAATGTGACCTGAGACATGCCAAAAGCTGTTCTGGATCAATTGGCTCCCTGAAATTTGTCCTCTGCCTCCTCAGATGCAGAGTTTGCATCTCCAGGACGTGTTCAAACTGGCACACCGACATCATCCTGAAATATTGTCTGAAGCATCATGGTAAAGTTTCAGCTCCTGTATCAAACAGCGAAACTCCCCGTGTTCTTTCCTTTCCTCCAGAATTGGATGAATCCACAAAGGTTTTCTCTTCTTTTTTATCAGAAAGATCAGCACCAAATCATCATCACTGGATGATGTTGAATCCATTTTTATGTCCTGTCGCGCCAACAAACTTTCTTGATGAGCAGTCATAAATTAACGTTGCAGCAGGTATAAATACTTTTGACACGACAGTTTGGAGGTGCAAATATTCGCGCCACTTATTTGCGTTGCGCCTGGTGTAAAAAGGCCTTAAGAGTGAAGAGGCGATATTCACAAGTCTGCTCCTGTGAGATGCTTGACTGAAATATTCAAAACTTGTGCGTGCTTATGTGAACCTGTGCGAACACGGGTAGCAAAACCACCCAGCAAAGTAGCTGTTTTTAACTGTTCATCAGTTTTGCCTGACAATGACCAATCAGCAGCGGTTACTTTGATAAAGCTATGAGCTAATGGCACATCGTTTAGTCACTGAAGCCAATCGAAATTACCATTATGTGTCATATCGAACTGTTGTCCCTTCTGCTAGAAACAGAATGATCACGCAATCACAACAACACAACATCCCTTTTCTCTGATTTGAGGCTTTAATCTGCAGGCTCACCTTCGTTTATTTTCGCCATGTCCACGCTGGCATTGTTGAGCTGCAGGGCGGTCTGAAGAGCTGGGAGGAGTTGGCGAAGCAGGCTGGGGTCCTGGAGTAGTGGTGGGGCAGGGGACTGCAGGACCGGGGACACGGGCACTGCTGAGGCAGAAGATCCAGGAGGTCCTGATGAAGGGTTCAAGCTGCCTGAACTGCATGATGACGACTGGGAGGCGAGAGTCGCTGTGGTCTTCTCCGCCTGGGCCGACTCTGCAGGCAGAAGAAGAGGACGCCAGCCTGTCAGAACACTTTCAGTAGTGCATTTTCACCAAACGGCAAGGCAATGTTAAACCAAGATGATGCCATAATGCGCTTTTCCTTTCGGTAAGGTGACCACAATGGTTTTGCTGGTCTAAGCAGTGACCGACAATCTCATCAGGATTGTAATTTCACACCCTGATGCCAAACAATTTTTGGAACTTCAAACATCAGGCCGTTAATTTTCATGAAGCATTAATCTAGTTGCAATTACAGAGGCAAGGCAATAAACCCACTGTAATTTATGCTTTTATTATTCATCAAATGTGGTCTGATTTTCAACAAAATCACATTAATAGACCAACACAATCTGCTTTGAATAATAATGGGGTAAAAAAAATAGCAGCACTTGTTCCTGACATCAAAAACACAAATGAAACATTCCTAGTGTAGGTTTTAAAGGTACATGAATCTCTAAAGCAGATGTACTCAAACTTTTTTTTTTTTTTTTTAAATTAAAGGTCGACATATGGATTTTACAGTGGGCCAGAAGTCAGGAACTAGGGTTGGATGGGGTGGGTGGGGGTGGGTATGTTATTGAGGTGGGGCTAATAAGTCCATAATTGTCCACTGTTTCTCTGTGCCGAGAAAATTATGAAAGAAAAAATTATGTTGGCTAAGTTTAAGTTAATTTTAATTAATATTATATTATGCAGTGGCCCACCAGGAAAAGTCCCGCCTCTCCCGATGGCCAATCTGACCTTGTCCAGAACACTGCCAACACGCTGGAATAAACAGAAGTCACCAAGCTGAACATACCATAAGAAAAACCTAGTAAATTCCTGCTGGGTCACAGATCTGACAAACTGTGGCTTCATGTGAAGATTTCAGCTGAGCACGTTTTTCTGTCCTCACCTCAGAGTTCTGTGGATTTTGCCGTTCAAAATAGTTGCTTTGTCTCATAGTGACGTTTTACATCTCCACTCTTTATGATGTGTCGCTGCATATCAGGCACGTCGGTTTGCTGCTGGACTTAAGGAGAATGAACACATTTTTCTGTCCATTCCTCTTAGAATTCTCTTTTTTCCTGATCAACTTTCCTTTTTTTTTTTTTTTTNTTTTTTTTTTTTTTTGCTTGTGCTAACTTTGAGAGCGACATGTTGCGGCTGGTTGTAACTTACTTGACAGTGGCCCGTCAGGCTAACATTAGCGCTTGTGATTGGACCGGCGTGAACGTGCACACAAACAGGTGACGGACGCGCTCACACACAAGCAACAGTGTAGCTCCACTGCAATGCACGTTACATACTTACGCAGCTTAAGACGGCATATTCAGTCACACTAGCAACACGGCGAAGATGGCGAACACAAGGAAGCACATATAAACATAACCTAACATGTGAGACAGTCTGGTCCAGACTGATTTGCAGTGCAGTCCAGATGTGGACCTTGGTCCGGACTTTGAGAAGCTCTAAAGTAATGAGCTCTCTGAATGGATCTGTGTTTGTGTGGATCGCCTATGAAAAAAAAGGCAAAACCAAATTACCAATTTATTGACACACTCTGCTGTGTTCATGCAAACCATGACCAGATCAAAACAAAGAGACTTTTTCGTTGCCTCGAGGTTTATGGCTGTGGAACAGCAGATTCGAAAATATGTCAAGAAAAACTTCACGTGAAGATGTCATGGTAGTATAAGTTGGATGATGTAAAGAACCCTAAAACACACAAGTAAATCAACAACAGAATGGTCTACAAAGAGGAAAATATTTGCTGTGGAATTGCTGTGTCGGGGTCCAGGCCTTAACCCCACAGAGATGCTGTGGGTGTGGAATATACAAGAAATCACAAAAATATTCATAAATTGATACGACATTGTGGGGAGGAAAGATCAAAAAGTTCCTCTTTAATCTTCTGTGAGTCTAATCAGCAGCTACAGGAAATGTTTGGTGGAGGTTTTTGCTGCTGAAGGAGATTCTGCCAGTTAATAAATATAACTCTCCAGCTCTACTTTCTCCAGGCTGAACGATTAAAGGAGACAGAGAGAGCATCCAGAAGTATATTTGTGTGTCACTGGTTCAGGTAGAACGTCTGTCAGACTTGGATGAAGATCAGATTTCATGACCACATCTGATGAGTCATCAATGCAGAAATCAATGCAACTACAAGTTTGCTTTTTTTTTTTTTTTTTT
>VXCM01000714.1:94852-127352 GCA_014773175.1 Lucifuga dentata
AAAAAAAAAAAAAAAAAAAAAAAAAAAAAAAAAAAAAAAAAAAAAAAAAAAAAAATGCAGATAAAAAGTTGTCCAATATGGATGTGTTACACCCAAAAAGAAGACAAAATTCACTGCCAGATGATATAACATCAACGTTATAACACCTGAAAAGCCACACAGGATTTCATCTTTGGAAATGAGCCATGGTTGTGTATGAAAGCCTGTTTTCGACCCACAACAGCCTTCTAGCTACACACAATAGCAAATTAAGCTACTTGTCCTGTGTCCTCACAGCAAAGCATCACCGTTTCCATTATATGCAGCAACCTTTATTTCTGCAGGCGATGCAGCCTGTTTGACTGGCGAGTTAAACCGGCAACCAAAGCTCAACATTTAACAACATCATCATGGAAAATAACAGAAGTCGGTGGCCGGGATTTATTTCACATAAAGATTACACTGCACTTTTTCCTTCACTAGGACTCGTTAACTCACTATATTGCTGATTTTTTTTTTTTTTAAAGTGTTTGCCTGCAGCCAAGATCTTTCTGTAAGAANAAAAAAAAAAAAAAAAAAAATCACTGCTTGTTTTACAATTTATTACACAGGAAGTGACAAAAATATATAAATTAAGTGTAAATAATTAGTTTTCAGGAATAATTAGTCAACAAGAGCACATTATGTAGCCACTGTGGCTACAGAAATGATTTTTAATGAAGGCATCAGTCTGTATTAGTGCACTGACACTCCTGTTGTGTTCCAACTCCCTGCTGATGTGTTTTAACATTCTGTTCAGTAGCTGCTGTCTGCCTTCTCCCACATCATTTTGGGATTCACTTGCTACACAGTCTGCTCATGCTGCTGCTCTGCATGTAAAACATTTGGGGGGGGAGGGAGAGATCTGGAGACCTGGTCCAAGTTAAAAGAATTATGAAGAAAGAGAATTACCATTCTCTCCTTCAAAGACACATGATTCTATCCAGTTTACGGATTATTGGTCAAAATTTCATTCTTCAACAGGACAATGATCCAAATCATTCATCAAAATGATGCCAAAATTACATCCATTCAAGAGAGAAGCAAAAGGTTTAAGAATTCTGACTTGGTCAGAGGAGGTTACTTTGACAAAACCAAAATCTGAGCCTGAAATGACTTCAAAGTGCTCTGATGTTGACAAACTCTTCTTGAAAAATAATTACATAGTTACATTTAGTTCACTAGTTGCATTTATTTCATGTATTTTTGTCATTTCCTCTGCAATAAATTGTAAAATAAACAGTGTATTGATTTTTATTTTAAATCTGGGGGTGGCCTCAAACCTCTGGCCTGTAGTGTAGAAAACCAATTTTTGGATCCCGTGACAACAGACTAAAGGTTTCTACCTACGGACCAGGCATGCAACAGAAGTCAGAGTAAAGATGTCAGAAAAGTGGCTGAAACTGATGAAAATGAACCATGGAAAGCTGTGAAAAGCTTCGCCCGTGCGATGGCTGCTGACTTATGCGGTTACACAAAGCAGTTTGTGGGCACTTCCACACATGGTGGGACAAGCTGTGAACTGGCTACAAAGCGCTTGTTTCAATTTTGCATCACACCACACATCCAAAATCAGTATGTGACACACATTCATCCCTACGGTGTTCACGGCATCTCTACATGCAGGGTGCGCTGACTTATTGAGGGGAAAACAGCAGGTGCATGTTCAGTGACGCTCATGAATCCCAAAGGGTTAACAGACACCATTACAGCAAAAAGTATCAAACATGAAGGCAACACACTGAAGAATCATAACTAACACCAAGCCTAATAGAAAACTTTTAGACAAATTGCTAAATCCGCTCTTTGATTATCAGAACGGTGCAGCATCCCATTGACTGAGAAGAATAATGGGATATATTAAACTGTTAAAGGACAATACCGGTGATATTGCATGTTTGAGCCCAATATATACAACCTGCATACATGTTACATTACTGACAACTGTTAGAAGTTTTCAGTATGACATGCTGAAGTTGTCAGTATGACATGATATGTTGTTGAATTTTAAGGTGGGTCTACCACCTGAATGTTTCATTTTGAAAGACTAGTGCACTGCCTGTTGAAACGTGCATGTTTGAACCGGGCCAGACTTTGTGGTGTGTGCCGCAGCCTGCCATAATTCTGTTCTGCACATCCTCGTGAGCTAGCTTTGTTTACAGTGCCCGTTGAAAACATGCCTGCTCAGACCAGGCCAGGTTTTATGGTGTATGCTGAACCTGCCATAAGTGCTCGTGGAGCGGAGCACTTGCTGCCGTGCCCGGAGTGTGTTCGGACCGGGCCTGACTTTGTGGTGTATGCTGCAGCCTCGTAAGTGGCCGAGGAGCAGAGCATATACTGCCACCTGCCCTGAGTGTATCCTGCTGTGTGCAGACTACTTTTTACTGGCACAGCTCAATTCAAGAACCGCTTATCCAAACAACTTTGCATGTCCTTAGGCTCTGAACAAGAAACCTGCTGAATATCATCTTCATATGAGCCTAAGTTCTAGAGATAATGGTGCCACAAACAAACACAGACAGAGATTTCTGCCTTTTTTACAGTAGGCTATTTAAACTCTTACAACTGTTTCTCTTCAGTGTTGAACAGCTAACTATTGATCTGTAAGTCTAGATAATATGAAGTTAGTGTAGCTTTGTTTGGTGGCTAACAACAGTAGCAGCTAGGGTTGCCACCTTTGGTCTGGCAAAATATGGGACAGGGGGAAGACACCCACTGATATTCTGTCTCCCACTCAGACCTATATCTTGATTGCTTCTTACACTTCGCTTTCCGAGGCGATCACTAACACCTACGTAACGTGACTTTCTGCAGCAGAGGCTGAGGGCTCCAGCCGGCTCCTGGTGACTGAAGCCGGCTGAAGCCACAGTCACCACCAGTAAAATTACTCTTCTCGACTCCACTTGTAAAACAGGTTTGAATGTTATTTTAAGCACGGTGAAGACCTAGTGTTATATTGTAGGTTAGCAATGCTAGCTATGTTGTTTTGCTAATAATAGCATTATCTCCTGGTAGCTTTGTTAGCTATTGTTAGCTCCATTACAACATAAAGTTGAGCTTCCAATATAGTGAAACATAACTACTTTTTACCTGCATAGCACCGTCAAAACAACTTCAACTTCCCAAACAACTTCTGCAAATCCTCTGAGCTAGCTTTGTTTGCAATACAGGTCGGGGTTGGGCTGAGACCATGGCTCTGCTGCACCTGCAGCGTATCCTTCCGCCATGCCGGGAAAGTATCCTGGTGCTGCACCTCCAAAATACCGTGTGGACTACTTTTTAACAGCACACTGGAACCGTTCAACCAAACAACTTTGCATGCAACACTGCACGTCCTTGGGTCCTATGCATTATACCTGCCAAATTTCAACTTCATTCAGCACCGGGTTCTCGAGATATTTGTGCCAGACAGAGAAACTGTAATTATAATAAGATTAGGGGATTCGCAAAATACTTCCTCCACACCTACTTCGACTTCTCCCGCACCTTATTGCTTGGCCAATCATCAATGAAGGCACGCTTATGTCACACAAAAACCAGACGTGGTCGCATGCACGAAACGCGAGAGACCCTCAAAAGTGGACTGTTTTTAGGCCACATTTTCCACGCACCCAATGTCACATCCCAGTGTTTCCCATACTCTACTTTTTTTTTTCCCATGCTCTACTTGGGCAGCCCGCCCAGGTAGATGAAGACCCGCCCAGGTAGATCATAAGATTAAATCCGAATCGCGGGAGGGAAGGTAGACCCAGCCTTTAAAAAAAAAAAAAAAGACAACAGCAACACTGCTGTCACACACAGAAGCGCCCACAGAGAAAAGTCGAAATGAAACGTATATTTCATTTCAACGCACATTAATCAACATTTCTGGAAATGTGCCAGGATTAGCCAGCTGGCTAATTTTCAAGAGGAGAGCAAAGACAGCACCTGGCTGCATGCCTCAGAATTTCAATAAATGGACCTGCTTGAAGCATACCCATACAGACTAGAGCCTTGCATGGGCTGTGGGACCTGTCGGGCCCCAAGGCAATTTACAAATCAGGCTGAATTTCACAACACTGGTTCGGGATTCCCTCCCCCCCCTCCACTCACAGTCATAACACACCTCCTGATGCTGCGCTCACATGTTGGCACTCAGAATCTGCAGCCATCGCTGTTACACACTGCTGCAGCAGCAGCTGACAGCCACTACTTTTACTTTGAAAAGAGCCAAATTTCCGGTTCTGATGGGAAAAATAAAAAGACAGCGGGACTCGGGTTGGGCTGGAGCCGAGAATTTCATTAAGTCTAGGGCTTCGGGTCCAGTTCAGACAGAACTGTGTAGGGCTGGGCCGGGTACGGGTCTAAAATTGGGGCCCGTGCAGGACTCTAAATACAGACAGGTGTTAGGAATGTTTTTTTCCAAATCAAGGAAAATTAAATGTTCCAACAGGGAATACCAACTGTGCAAACAGGCACATGACAAAAGGCTGAGGACAACAACTCTGGACCAAAAGCAGAGTTAAAGTGTTTTGATCTCTTCAATATTGAAAATGTGAAATGTATTTTATTATGTAAATAATCATTTATTTTTAAATAGTTATTTATTTTGATATGTTCATCAAAAAGCAGAGTTACAGTCTGTGTTTTGTTCTTTAATATATTTTAAAAATGGAAAATTTATTTTAATATGTAAAAAGTAATTTATTTCTAAATAGTTATTTATGTTGACATATAGTTATTTATTTTGAGTAGTTTATTCATTTGCAGTAAACAGAGTTGTTCGTAAACCTTTGTTTGACGAGGTTATCACTGAACTCGCCCGTCACACAGCACACCACCCACCACCACAAGCACATTTTACACCTGTGGGAAACACTGCATCCATCCACATCCACGTTAAGCACAAACCAGCCTTCAGCATCGTTAGTAGCTGTCGGCTGAGGCAGTGTGGAGTTGATGTATCACTTACTAGCAGCAGTGAAGCCGAGGGCTGCTGCCGCTTGCATCGCCTCCCTCCTGTAGTCTCTGTCTTTGGGGAAACTGTTGACCACCGCAGTCTTAGCTGCCTCTTTCTGCCTCTGCTCTCTGTGAGACACGGACACACACACACATCCATGCACTTAAAATTCACCAATTCATCCCAACAAATATGAAATGTTGTGCATACAATCCATCGATGTGAGGGGTAGCAGTTTTTAGGGATTGCCGTTACCTCTCCAGCCATTCTTTGGGCTTTTCCCACTGAGACACCTCTGTCCTGCAGTTGTAGTAGTATTTCTTCCCAGAGGAGCTGATGTGCTCAGACCAGTCATCTCCGGGTTCATAAGGCTGAGGAAAGGAGGAAACCTGTGAGCGCATTTGGATGAACTAAACAGAAAGAAGCATGTGGGGGCGACGGTGTGTGAGGCGATGTGGTGGGCATATGATGCAACGGCCTGTAATATGTGAAATATAAAAGATGTAGTGGTGATGCAGACTGATAGGATGATAGGAGAGAATGCTTATTTCAAAAATGGTTACAGGCTGATGAGATAACTAAAGTGGAACTTTTTAAATGAGGACGACTGTTTTGACATTGATGTTTTGTTGCTCATTTCCTGCCCTCTGCTTCCATTTTTTCATTAATATTTTTCAATATTAGTTATTTTAAGATCATATACTGCATCGGAGAAAATGAGCAGACCCTCCATTCATGCTGGAATGGTCCTATAAATATTAATAATACATTTTATTTATAGAGCGCCTTTCTAGACACTCAAAGATGCTTTACAGACAAATAAGACATTTAAAAAATAATAACAATGATTACAGAACTCATCATGCCAAAAACATCCAAAAGGGGAAAGATGGAGTGATGACAATAAAAACACAAACTTAAGGCATAATAAAATGGTAGGTAGTGTATCGTAGCAACACGTTAACCTTTAAAAGCATTAAAAAGGTGCTTAATTTGCGAGAAACTGTACAGATAATGATGCAAAGACATTTCAGAGGTAATATGGACAAACATTAATACAACTAATTATCCTTTATAAATGCACCCAGTAAATACAGCCTACATTAATATGTGTGCCCTGTTATTCGCCTGAAAAGTTGTTAAAGGACAATACTGGCATTACTGACATTTTCCAAAACATAAAATCGTTTTTTGGTTTCCATGTTATTTTGCCAAATCCTTAACCTTACAAAATCAAATATTCAGGTGATACGCCCAGCCTAAAATTCAATGTTTCACCTGCTGACAGTCAGCTTAACTGCTGACTGTGGAAGTGATGATGCTTTTTAATTTCTCTGTAAAAGCCATCTTCTCCTGGGACTATATTCTCTGGCAGAGACGTACAATGTCTTCTGTGTAGCTCTGTATTGGACCAGTTGAATAAAGTTACTTTGACAAAAAAAATTAATACACATCTTGTTCGCTGTGATGGATTATTAATCTCAAACACGTTTCCAGTCTGTACAAGTTGCTTTTAATAGCGTACTGAGATGAATTGAAACCACTGGCAGTCTGGAAGGTAGGAAAAACAACTCTAATGTTTACCGCTCCGGTAGTATGTTTTGGGAAATGGTTGGTTAACATGTATGCAGGTTGTAAACATTGGGCTCTAACATGCAGAACCACTGGTATGATCCATTAAACTGTTAAAATCACTGATATGGAATGGCCGTCTTCACATCAAGCAGCACCAAAAAACCTAATATCAAAGATGGATGAGTTGTAAAAACAGGTCCTGCCAAGAAATGATTTAAGGATGCTGTGGTAGAAAAACAATGATTAGTCACCCGTTCACACGATGCAAAGGCAACACTTACTGTGTCTGAGGT
The DNA here is from genome assembly GCA_014773175.1 of Lucifuga dentata. NCBI lineage: Eukaryota > Metazoa > Chordata > Actinopteri > Ophidiiformes > Bythitidae > Lucifuga > Lucifuga dentata. The sequence goes on from VXCM01000714.1 coordinate 101,678, forward strand.
CTTGCTGGGGTTTGAATGTGAATTGGAACTATGAAGGGAGCTGTGGTTGTGTGAATTTTCTTGTGGAGAAAAACTGGTCCCTACAAGAGAGAGAGGGTGAGGGTGAGAGAGAGAGACACAGAACAGAATCATCAGTAACAGCCAACACTAGTAACATAGTAAGTCTGAGGATGCTGGGGAGAAAAAAAAAAAAAAAAAANAGAAAAAAAAAAACTCAGCTGAGAATACGGAAAGTTGATCTGGTCACAGAAACACAAACATCCGCCGAAAGTCTAAGGCCATCTACGCTCAACAACCAACAATAACAATAAAAATGGGATTAAAACATATCAAATATTGGATCGATTTAACTTTAGACATATACTGAAAAGCCAGGTATATTACTGATATGTCAAAACTGCGTAACAATGTGCATCTCACACCCTGTTCATAGTTTTCAGTCATGTGACTGGCGCGGAGACTGGGAGGGCAAAACAGCATTCCAACATGGCGGCCAACACTGGACACTCCATAGAACTGCAACACAGGCTTGTCAATTTTCCATCTGTTTCAAGCCACATATACCTGTATTTAGATCACCTCTCAAAGGAAGCAAAACAAAGATATGTGAGCAAACTGCAAGTTTTGGGCACTTGTGATCCATATACAGCACCCGCCGCAGTATTTCAATCACTAAAAACAGCAAAGTTCCTGCCAGAGCTCCAATTTGGTGATGTTTCCACATATCTTGTGGAGAATCCCTTACTCTGCCACCAGGATTAAAGTCTACAAAGTATAGACAATTCTGTATTTTGGATCTGGATGGGTCAATAATGCTGTCGTTTGGGAAGTGAAGGACAAGAAATTTTTCATTGTTAAAGTGAAGGTGAGCGCTAATTAGCTAATGTTAGCTAGCTACCTAACGTTGATCCCAGGTGTTGTTGGTTTCAGGGTCACTGTCGTCAGCGTTTTAGGGCAGTAGTAACAAGGCAGTAATATTTTCTTAGGTTAACACCATATTTTATGACACGTTCACAGCAAAGGTGTGTGTACTTTGATGGTTGCCACAGTTTGTCCTCCCCATGGAGGGAGGCACGTCTAACAGCACAAATCCAAAATCTCCTCCTCTCTGGGTTTTCTTTCTCAGACAGGATTCTGTAGAAGCACAAGCCAGGCTTGTCTCCTTATCGGTTAGTGCATCCGATTGAACAACAACTATCCGGCATTTTGGCTAAACAAACAACAAACCTGGTAAAACTAAGCAGCGGGCAGCAGAAGAAAGCCTTGTTTTGCCCTCCAGATGTGTGTTCCCATAAGGGAGAAAACTATGAACTGTAGAAGTGGATTGCTGCAGCCGTTCGTCCATTCATCATTTTGTTCCTTCTTTCTTTTCTTTTTTTTTTTTTTTTTNTTTTTTTTTTTTTTTTTAAATCATAGAGATACTGTATTTACAGTCTAATCACATTTCTATATAGTAGTTTTAATTAATGCAACCAGGTCAGCAGTTAAAATACATCAACGCTCACACAGGAAATCACCAGCTGTGACTGCCATCACATCACGTCACCATGCAGAGAAAAAAATAGCTTTTGCATGGACCATCCTGTCATACAAACGCCCGACAATATGTGTGGAATATCTTGTGGACTATCCTCTGTGCAATAGCAATGATTTTTGTGATTATTTATGAATGTATTACTTATGTAATGGCCAACATCAAAACTCACGCCTTCCTCTGCCCTAACAATCTTTATTTATGCAGGAACACGTTAAAAACAGTAATATAATACAGTTGTGCTTCTGCCACGCACAGCAGTGCTGACCCAGCTCGTCTTTTCTTCTTCACAGCCTATTAAATAATAATGCTAATCTGACTTTACTTATTGGAAAAAAAAAATACACCTAAGCTTTTACGTTTCAATCCGCAGCCTGAAGTTCCCATAGATGTGATAGCGTTTTAGGAGAAATAAAATGCAGGTTCATGTTCAGCAGCACATCAGTTGTTTTGTTTGTTTGGTAATCCATCTGGTCAGAATTTCTTTAGCAGATAATGCAGATGGGTGAGATTCTTCTAACTGGCGGTTGGTGTTCTGGTTAGCTATCGCTTCAAGTTGAGCAGCTTTAGCTATGGCTAACATACCCTGACAACAGCCATTTTGGTGTGAAAAAATAATACTCAACAGATGAGCAATCTAATTCCAGATTATCATTTCAAAGATCGTACAAAGAGTGTACACAGCAAAGGATTCAGCTGCAACCCTCCCCAATATGCTGTTTCTTTTTTTTGCATTTAACTCTAGAATTATGTTTAGCCAACTCAGCTTTAAGGACACAGTTGAGACAGCAGAGACCTATAAATTTTGAATATTTTCGTTTGTTTAAATATACTTTGGCCATCTCTTTATTTAAATGATTTTGCAAAATTGTTTGGTGGATGTTTGATTTCTTCAATCCAAGTGATGTCCTGAACAGCACCCAGAAAACAGACCTAGGATGTGTCGTTATACTCAATCAATTTGTTAGGCGTCCTTTAAGAGATGCTACAAAGCTACTAAGTGACACAGAGAGTAGCTGCGTTTAAATCCGTGGTGTAACCCAACAGAGAAGAGTCGCTATGGCATCTCTGACAGCCTGGGTGTGAACCACGGCATGAGAGTTCCAGACGAGCTAAAGCGGTGTGTGTGGTTATGTTTTGGAAGAATGTCGCTACTGTGATTGCTGATGTTGCACAGGTGCCGCTTCTCTGCGAGGTCAAGCGCAGTTCTTTGGCTAATGGTAAAACACTTCTGCGGCTCAATCTTGAAGTTTCTACTGCCGGCGACATATTCTCAGAGCTGCACCGACTCATCAAACGTCAGCGTGGTAACCGAGCAGACTTTGGAGATTTATCAACAACTTCAAAGAAACTGCCCCTGAACTTGAGCTCACACTGTTACGCACATCAGAGCGCTTCGCACAAAAAAAAAAAAAAAAANAAAAAAAAAAAAAAAACATGCAGCAAACTGACAGATTATTTGAAAAAAGTTACAAGTGTGATCACTTTTTCAGGCCGACACCAAGCAAGCAGCCCAGTGTTTCCAAATAACCTGGGACGAGATCAGAGGACGCAGCCTGTGGTGATTTGCTGTCGCACAACAACAACATAAGTAAGGTGGACATGGTGGTGCTTTCTGAAACTATATAAGAAGATTATGGATTTTCTACAAGAAAGAAACACAGGTGACCACCTTCCTGTCCTGTGTTACTTTTTCCCTGTTATATTTGGTCAACAGAAAGCTTTAAATGTGCAGCTGGAAGGCAGAGGCAACACAGTCGTGGCTGTGGAAATTCTACCTTCGCTGGACGCAGCCACTATTGAGCCACACACATTTATCCCACAGTAAATACTTTGAGTAATACCTCACACCAGTTATCCTCAAAGTCCGGTTCCAGTCCAGATCTGGACCGAAGTACAACTGTCTCTTGACTCTGAGCAAATTATACTTTTCAAATATATTATTTGTATTATCTGTGAGACATCGCTGCGGCACAGCGAGTCAAAATTCTCCATTGCAAGCAGTGTAGAAAGTGAAATCAAATGTCCGACTGCTCCACTGTCTGAGAATTTGTAACTCTGCTCCAATCACATTTAGCGTCCCGTCATCTCCATGACAACGATGGGTTGACATGGTGCTGGGTTCATTGGGAGTTAACAGCGCAGCTAGTTTCGTCACCGCCCCCAACACCTTAAATTCCCCACAAAAATTAGGATCCCAATCCAACCCTGGCTTGACTGACTTTAATAAATGGACCTTTGTCTTATTGAAAATTTTCTTTGTGGACTTTTGACATTTGTATTTGAGTACCCCTGCTTTACACACTGAACAGCAGCCTTCCTCGTGGTTCTTATCAACGGCCCATAATCGTGCCCGAAAAGCTCTCGCATCAAGAAGCGCAGCACGTCACGAGCATTGTGAAAACCTGCACTTTTCCATCTGCACTCCTCTGAATGTCTGCGCTGCACTTTTACTGCAGCTTAAACTTAATGGTCAAACTGATGCTCCAGTTGCAGAGGAACACACAAAGCCTACTAATGTTGAAACGATAAATAAAATAAGGGCACTGGAAATATTTCTGAAGGTGATCCGATCAATCAGCTACAGATTTGTTTTATGTTTACAAGCAGCTCTCACTGCAAAATGGTTCTAACCATGTGTTCAGACTGGAAACTAAATCTAAAAAAAAGTCTGATGATTTTGATAGTTTCGATTGTAATAAGTAGTATTAGCTACAAAACATAATGGACTAATGCATCCACCTTCTTTGCCTCCAGCTTGTTAAATATTTACTTATAGGACTGCTGTATGATCAACCACCATACTGGACTAATGTTGCTCACATCAAGGCCCGTTGGAGCAAACAGAAGAGAAATCTTTCTGCTTCACTTTGAAAAAGTTTTATCATGAATATGTGGCGCTTTTGCACTTGGCCAGTAGAACACGTTTTGCTGCACTGAAACTATACCGAGTCCCGATCGACTGCATTTCCGCTACGCCATTACGCAGGCCGAGCTGACCTGCAACGTGCCAAAAACACGATGGTCACAGCCCTCAAACAGAATGACTATGTCATGGTCGCCTGTTTCATTCCCAAATAGATTTCCATGCATGTGAAAATTTGCAGACACAGTGACAAAAACATATGGAGTCACTCCTCGCTTATTCTTTGCCATCGTACAAAATGAAAAAAAAAAGAAGGAAGCACCAAGTCATTTCAGGAGCTGAATTCAAACAATTTCACTGGACTTCTCGTTATTATTGTAACCAAAATGAATTTCTAATACATGCCAACAGTTTAGGTTGACAAAACTAGCAAAAATGCATCTCAGAAAAATGGAAATTCAGCTTGTTAGTACTCAAATTTATCCTTGTTTGTGCCAACAGCTTGGCCACCAACTGCTTTATTGCATAAATCAACACAAACAGGGTGTACTTTTCTTTGTTAAGTTGGTAAAAAATAAAATTATGCAGCTGCTGATTTAAGGTGTTAAACCTTTAAGTTGTACATATGGTACACTACTAAAGGGTAATGTCAATATGTTTCTGTTTCATGTAGCAGTCCTAATCTCTGACAGCTTTGTCAGTAATAGCTTTTGAATCTAATTCTCAGTGACCACCATATCTCACCTCCGTCCTTGTCTCTGGCCCGGTGTGTGTGGACAGCCTTTGCTCTGCTGTGCCCGGTGCTGTCGATGTGTTTATTTTCAGGGCTGTCAGACCTCCTGAGCATTTTGCAGGGAGGAGTGGCATCTGAGGAGTCTCGCATCTTTTCATGTCGGTGGTCCCCTCCTGGGTGGCTTTTGGATGAGTATTTGAGAGTCTGGAAACAGAAACCAAATGCCACAATACATTTCTGCATTGAGACTGTTCAATAAATTCACCTAACCATTATTATAAGATGGTCTACCAATGCATTGTCATCCCCCTGTGAAATAGCGTTTGGTTGGGCACAGTACTGCCATGTCATACTGCCTAGGCAACAAAGTTTAATGTTTCAGGAATTAATTTGCAGAGATGATTTCCATGGATGTAGTTTACGATTCATGAATTAAGAATACCAGGTCTAAGTTCTTGCTTGTGCTACATTATTTACCATCAACACTAGCTGTGATGCTTGTGCCAATCAACGATAACACCACATCGTAAAGGCAAGTTACTCATCTGGCAACAAAATACTAATTTATACAAACGTTTTCTAACATTAACCAAGAAAATTCAATCACACAAACGAGGATTAGGTGACTTTAGTGCTTTGTAAATATAAACGTAAATTTAAGTGACAGGCAATACATTGGGTTGCCATGTATATTTCGATCACTTTGATATTTACAGAGTTTAGCTAGCTTTATCTTTAAAATGAAAAGATTGCGGTCAGGGCCTTATCGGACTAGCTAGCACGCAAGCTAGCTAACGCTAACAGGCGTCTATTAGCTTTGGGCTCCAATAAAACTTGTCAGTGCCCATTCCAAACCAGTTGAATTCGATGATTACATTAACTCTATTTTGTCTTTACCTGGCATTATTTATGTTACTAAATATTTACAGCGCCTATATTGGATTTGTTACAAAAATTCTTTACTTTTCGTTTAATTTTCCGCACTGACTAGGGCCTGTTATGCTCCCGAGAAGCCTGAACTAGAGTGTCCATTTTAATCTTATTTGCTGCTAGCAAGCTAGCTAGCTAACATTGCTAACAAGTACCTGATACGGCTGAGAATCTCTTCGGTCGCACCTACAAATATAAAGAAAACAGTTGTCAATATTAAAAGTCATGTATGTATGTGTGAAAAAGCCGAATGTGCTACAACAACTGAACGTGCAAGTTTCCAGACACTTATTTTGGTTTCTATAAAAATGGCGGATTGTCAAAACGCAGCTACGAGGAAAAGAAAAATCTGAGAAAGTAACGTTAAAAAAGATGTTTACCCATCGCCGAGTCTCGGTTGTTTCCTTGCATACATTACCATCAATGCCGTGTTAGTGTGTTTGAAGTGGGATGTGAAAGACTGATAACAGTATAGCTTTTCTTGTTGATTCAGCGACCTAAAATCGTCAATTATTTCAACCTAGCTTGGTATTTTAATGCTATAAGCTTTACTGGTCGAAAGAGCGCCCTCAGTCAGTCCATCTCCCACTCAGACACACACACACACACGCTAACCGTGGCTGTTTCTACCTAGAGAACGTAGCAAACACTGGAGCTGCGCGCAGGGTTGCCAGATCTGAAACCTTCAACACCGTTGAAGTCCCCAAATGGCACGCATAGGAACTGTGGTGTGAACATAAATCAACAGTAGACGCACAGCAAATACTTCTAAGCGTCTCTGCGTATGTAACTGACCATGAATGTGTATATGTGTATGTATTTTTTTTAAGGTTTGTTTTTTGCTAAATTTATACCAGTTTTTCTTTTGTGCAATGCAAAACATACATTCATCAACAAGAAGTATGCTTAGGTGTCGGATTATGTTCTTGACTGCAATAATTAGAAATTGAGTGTTTCGTAATCCGAAAACCTCACAAACTACGATTTTTTTAGATGTTGTGAAAAAAATGCTGGCAACCTTGACTGGACCCCACCCCCATTCTTCCATTCACCACCTCTTCCGATAGCAACATCCGGGACACAGAAAGGCTGTAGTCAAGTAGTCTCAGAAACTTACGTTAACCATTAATTTATGTTGTTGTGTGGGGGATAAATTGGTATTTTCTTTGGATACTTTTAATTATATCTTATACAATAAATTAAACAGGATTTTTTTTTATGTTCACGCAGCATAAGGTTTAGTAGGCATTCCAAGAGTTGGGCAGTGACTTGTTCTCTTCTGACATCTAGTGGTTATACTTTAACACCGCATGCAAAGTTCATCAAGAAGTTATTCAACGAAACGTTTTGAACACTCCAGTGTTGTAACTTGGAGGTTTTCAACTTTGCTACGATATCTGTATTGATAGCATCCTACAAAATGATCAAAGCATGATTGATTTTCTTGAAGGTGGAGTTGGCATTGTGATATTGTTTATGAATGACAATGAGACCAAATTGTAAGGAAAGCTGCTCCACTGAACTTGAAACCCTTTTACCTTTACTTTACATTGTGAAATGTTACTGAATCTATTTTTATGACCAAGTTTTTATTGGTTTGCCCTTATTAGGAACATGTTATTGCAACAACAGGATATTGCAACAACTGCACAATAAAAAAAAGAAAAACTTTTCAATAAAAATGAAAAAGAAAAGAGACTGCATCATTATTTACTCTCCCTTCCAAGTCCAAATCTTCAACCCTTCAATCCAACATCCCTCCTTCACTATTCCATAACCTTGCATCTTTTGAGCAACAATGGTAATACATTCTTTTATCCCCTAATCCTCACACGTCCTTTTGGAGCATTTGGAAAACATATTAATTGGGCATCAAGAATTTAAGAAAGTTTATCTGTGACCTGTTACCAGAAAACCTGGACTGACTACAGAATAATGAAATGTTCCTGTATTTGGCTAAAATAACCTTGTTCTGTGCAACAGTTTAAGAACACTGGTAGGACTGTATTAAGGATTGAGTGAAAGGCTACAATTACAATTTTACATCAAGGCACTAAAAATACCATCTGTGATAACGTATTTTGCTTCAGCATACACACAAGTTCCTTGGGATAATGTCTAGGCTTAATATGATTATTTGTAAATCTACATTTAATTCCAAAAACATGCAAAGATGCAAAGCAGTCTTTCCACATTTGTGCCCTGACCAGGTCATGGTTCAGTGTAAGTGCATGTCAGAATAAGGGCCCAGACTTCCATTGTTCCCAGACAATATATCACAGATCATATCCCGGGCTGTCGACAGAAGAAGCTGCAGTTCAGCATTTTTGCACACAACACACTATGTGAAGATAAAGGGGCAGCAATGGGGGTGTTTCTATTGTTACCTAGCTTCTGGAACACTCTCTCTCTCTCTCTCTCTCTCTCTCTCTCTCTCTCTCTCGCTCTCTCTCTCTCTCTCTTTCTGCATATATGTTTATTCTTAGAACAACATGACAGAGTCTTGGTTTTTAGGCCTATTTGTTTTATTCCAACACTGCACTTCCTACTACTACTATTACTATTACTACAACTATAGCCACTACTATTACGACTACTACTGCAACTAAGTAACAACAACAACATCATCATCAAACTACTACTACTACTACTAACAATAATAATTCCCCAGAAGAAATTGAGGCTTACATGCACTTTACTCTGAGTGAAGAGACAAACTGCTGTATCAGATATTTTAAAATGCTTTTTTTGTGAAAAAACCTGAAGGCAGAATCAACTGCAAGATTTTTAATTTATATAATCAAGGTTTTTATTTGATATAATGAGGTGTTTTGAGTATCATGACCTGTAGGGGGAGGTATCGATCCAGTTTTGTAAAAAAGTAGGACAAACACCCCTCTGACGCCCAATTACGTGACCTGATTGCTTGTAAGTTAAATAATTCATAATAGTACTATATTAATTAACAGTAATAAAGCAATAAATGAGACTAATTGTTGGTTTATATATGTGCAATTGTAGGTTTAAATGGAAATTTGGCGCTCTATGCTGGTAGATGTAAAATTAATAAATCAGATTAATTTGATGATGACCATATTAATGTCGGTAGTAATTAGCCGAAATTCATATAATGACATCTGATATTTTGTTGTGTTTCAAGTTGTATTTTCTTCAAAATATTCATATAACTAATAATCATCTAAATCTCATAAATATTAATCAAATTTGTTGTCTAAATATATAGTATGCCGGCAGAAGGGTCATATTTCCTGCTGTTGGTAGAGAGGTGGGTGGAGCTATGACGTACCGTTAGATCGTGATTGACAATAGGGTAAGCTAATAAAAATAGGTATTTCAACAACCGACCACGCCTTAACAGAAAACTAACCAATGAGGTGGAAGAGTAGGCGGGTCCTAATAGAAATCCAACCAATGAATGGACAGATTGGGTGGGTCCTGTAGTAAAAAGATTTTCGGGGGACAGATCTCAGAACAGATTTGTCTCCTCACGCGGCGAGCCTTAAACTTTGAGGCTAAATATACAAACTGATTCCAAAACGGTGGCATCGACACAACTTTATCTGTCTTGGAGTATCGGCCAGACGAGGAGTTACGTTTTTAAAGCTTGTGTTCGGCAAATATCCACAGAGATCGGGGATAAGTTGAAGAGCTATAAAGCCTAGAAATTACGCTGTCGAAGTGGAAAATAAAATTACCGTCTCAGTTTTGAAGGAACCGGTGGACTAAATTGTGACCAACAAGATTCAGATTCAGCTGCGACTTCCGATACAATCGTGAGTATCAAGATATTGTATCTCGCTTCTAAGGTTTTTCTTTATTTTCCCCCTCAGTTGTCAAGCTACAAAAGTGCATTTCCACTGCAAGTTGCTGAAATGAAATCTTCATAGTCGAAAATACAGTTATGAGTTTATGAGATGCAATGGTGCAAGATTTACTTTGTAATGTCACGAAGGTGACGTAGCTGGGTTAGTAGCGACTTAAGAATATTGGCTTATCACATGATTGTGTGGTAGCTACTGTAGCTATGACATCTAACTAATTAAATTTTATTGTAAGATTACTACTAAAGTTTCTTTCACTTCATATGCAATGGATGTCAGAATTTCACAAAAAGAACTTTTTAATGCGCCTACTAAGAAACTCTCATTCATTCCAAAGATGATGATCACAGTGTTTTTGTTTTTAAAGCGAATTCACATTCACCTGTCTTATGTTTATGTGGCTGACCATACCTGTGATTTTTGCATGTTTGAGCACAACAAATACAACCAGCATACACGTTACATTACTGTCACCCATTTCCAACAAAAGCTTCAACAGAAGGGTATATTTTAGAATTGTTTGTCCTACCTTCCAGGCTGCCATTGGTTTCAATTCATTACAGTAGTTATACAAATAAACCTGTAGAGACGTGCTTGAGATACGACATCTATATATATATATATATATATTTTTTTTTTTTTCNTTTTTTTTTTTGTCAAAGTAACTTTATTTAACCAATTCAACACAGTGCTGCATTGGGAAATAAAGTATGTCTCCACCATGTAGTCTCAGGAGAAGACGGTTTTTACAGAGAAAATAAAATAATCATATCTTCTACAGTAAGTGTTAGCAGGTGAAACATTTGAATTTTCAGGTGTGTATCACTCAGACATTTACCCTTGAAAGATTAAGGGATCTGGCAAAATAACCTATAACTAAAAAGTATGCTGGTAGTATTTACTGGGCTCAACCATGCAAAATCATCAGTATGGTCCTTTAACATGTCTGTAGCCTTATTACAAGCACTACACTTTTATAATTAATCTGTAATACTGCAGTAGTTGGCTGTTAGAGAGGCCTCTTACAACCACATAGGTTAGACGTGAAAAGAAAATAATAGGTATGTCATCAATCTTACACACACACACACACACACACAGCATAAAGTTACTGCTTACCAGGAACTACGGTGTGCCATCTTGCATGGCTGCAGGGAATACAGCAGAGGGGAAAATACAGATACAGCATACAGAGCCTTTGTGTGTACAAAGTGTGTGTGTGTGTGTGTGTGTGTGTGTGTGTGTGTGTGTGTGTGACATGGAGCTTGTCACTGGCTGACAGTGCCAAGCCTCCGAGCGGTCAACTCTGTGATGACTTCTCAACTTTCTTCATTTATTTCCTCTCTTTGCATTAACACGGAACACAGACAGTAGAAGTCAGATGATTTTAGATCATGTGTAATCCGTTTATTTTGTCTGCTTGTTTCTTTGTTTGTTAGCAGGATATCTTCAAAAATTCAGGACAGATTTGGATGAAATTTGGGGGAGAGATAGATAATGTCCTGAGGAAGAAGTGATTAAATTTTGGAGTTGAAGTTACATTGGTCGACCTGATGGTGATGCTGTCTTAACCGCTTTTACGCTGTATCCTGCAATTTTAAAGTATTCACCTGGACATTGTATATTAGTATTTGATGGAATCTGTGACATATAAGCAGACTTTTTTTTTTTTTTTTTTTTTTAACGTATGGACAGAGCAGGAGTCTGTATATGGAGGCAGCAAAGGTCTCTGTGAGGTCAGATGCAGAGACTCAGACAAGGCCCAGTGAAGGAAGGGTTTTTCCCCTGCATGGTTGTCTGAACAGGTACTGCAGCTCTGCATAGCTCACATTCCCAGGGTTTTGTTCCTGAGTGGAGGGTCACTGAGTCAGGGGGGGAGGAAGTGTGGGAACTAAGAATGCTATGCATGCAGGCCTCAACTCTTCAGAATTCATCTGAGCAACCTGCTGATTGAGACAAACGCTTTCCGTGGTGGCAGCAGCTTGACTTGCATTGATGAGAAACCTGTCAGCAGCCCGTTTGAAGTGTTCGATGCTGGGGACAATGCCTGGAGCTCCTTCCATAACTGCCCATCAGCAGCAAGGCTGATCTATATCAAATATTCTCCAGGGGTGGGCTGGGTGTAAAGGCATAAGACTCAACCCAAGTATCACCGTCAAGTTGAAAATCAGCAGAAATCACCTTTTTCACTCCATATTCTTAATTGTATTCCCACATTTCCCCTTTTGTGTCTGTTCTAAATTCTCACCTTAAAGCATATCCAAGGCTCATCTATTTTAAAACTCTCAAAGGATCATACTGGCAATTTTGCATGTTTAAGACCGAGAAATATCTACCCACGGAAATATCTACCTGCAAGTTATTTTACTAACAAGTTCCAAAACATAAAAGTTTATTTTACTTTTCCTGTTGTTTTGCTAAATCCCTTAATCTTTCAAAATCAAATGTTCAGGTGATGCGCCCACCTTAAAATTCAGTGTTTCGCCTGCTTGAATGTAGAAGGGACGGTCGTGTTTAAATCTCTCTGTAAAAGCTGTCTTCTCCTGGGACTATATTCCCTGGTGGAGACATACTTTGTTCTCCATGCAGCTCCATGTTGGATCAGTTAAATAAAGTTACTTTGACAAAAATAAAAAACCTAACAGACATCATGTTCACTGTGATGGATTACTTATTACAAGCACATTTCAAGTCTCTACAAGTTGATTTTTTTATAATGTACTGGAATGGCAGTCTGGAAGGTAGGAAAAATAATGCTAATATTTACCGCTCCAGCAGTAATGTGTATGCAGGTTATGTATATTGGGCTCAAGCATGCAAAATCCCCGGTATTGTCCTTTGAGGGGGGAAGAAGGAGCAGAAACTTTGAGGTATGAACAATAAGCAATAATTCATCTTTACTATGGCTGAATATGTAGAATAATCCAGATCCCCTCCAAAATTTAACTTCCTCTCAACATTATCTACTCATCTACATTCACTCATAACTTTTCAATATATCACGCTAACAAAATTGACCAAATGCTGGTGATCACATGACCTCCTTGGCAGAGGCAACAAATGAGGTGTCAGTGGAGGTGATCATCAAATCGTTATGATTTCACCATTGAATTGAGCGTCACGCACGTAGAGGCCAAGACATCCATCTGTCCACCCAGCGTCCATACACACCCACCCATCTGTCTCTCCATCCCTACACCCTTCCATTCATCCAGCTGCTCCTTCTTTCATCCTGGTATCAACCCCACTGCCTCTCGATCCATCCATCACTCCCTTCATCCATCTATCATCCATCCATTCTTATATCCGAACGTAATGACCATCTCACTCGGCGGTATTGCGGGTCTCAGTGAGGTGGAGGACGTGCGAGCCTCCGGCCGCTGTGCTGATCCTGGATGGAGAGATTAACATGACGTCTGTGGCCGGGTCACAGTTGAGGTGATGAGCATCAAGCCGTTGTTTTGCTTCTGCCTGCCTTGCAGAAGTGTAGGGTTTCTTTCTCTGCGGTTCTGGGCTGGAATGAGCCCATCTAGCACATGCCAGCCATCAGACACCAACATTGGCTTCATTCGATTCCAGCTAGCGAATGTACGTGAAGCGGTGAGGTCACCCCACAGGCATGCTGCCGTCCTGACTCGCTGTGGGCCTTCTTCCTTTGATAGAGGAAGCAGAGAGAGACTGAGTGGACGTGAGTGGAATAAATGGAGTAATATGTGTGGGAATCTGAACCCTCAGGGAGAAGGTTAAGCTATATCATGTAGCCGTATGCGAGGCTGAGTTAAGGTGTTTTATTATGGGGCACTGCTTCATGTATTTTTTAATGTATTAGCTTTTAAAGGACCATACCGCTCATTTTTCAATTTTTTCAGCTCAATATAAACAACCTGCGCATGTTACATTACTGACAACCATTTTCCAAAACATACTACTGGAGCGGTACATTTTAGAATTGTCTTTCCTACCTTCTAGACTGCCATTGGTTTCAGTTCCTTCCAAAATGCTATTAAAGGACCAACCACCCATTTTGCATGTTTGAAGTCTAATATATTCAATTTTCATACATGTTACGTTACTGACAACGATTTCCCAAAGGATAAACTGTATTTCAGCTTTCCTGATATTTTGCAAAATCTCTTAATCTTTCAAAGTCAAATATTCAAGTGATACACCCACCTTAAAAATCCATGTTTCTCCTGCTAATAGTTACACAGCCTTATGAAGTCACGGTCCTTTAAATTTTTTGATAAACGCAGGTCTTCTTTTGGGACTATATTCTGCAGTGGATCCATACATTCACTCCACGCTTTTTATTGCGCTTAAAAGCTAAAATTATGTAACTTCTAGAAAAACCTGAATATACGTCTAATTCGTGATGATGGATTACCTATCCTAAGAACATTACAAGTATCAACAAGTTGATTTTAATAGCGTACCAGAATGAACTGAAACCAATGGCGGTCTGGAATGTAGGAAAAACATTTTTAATTCACTGTTCCAGTAGTATGCTTTGGGAAATCATTTGTCAGTAACATTATGTGTATAAAAATTGAATATATTCAGCTCAAACATGCAAAATGGTGGTATGGTCCTTTAAAATCAACTTGTAGAGACTTGAAACGTGCTTGAGATAAGTAATCCATCACAGTGAAGATGATGTCTATTAAATTTTTTGTCAAAGTAGCTTTATTTAAACAGTCCAACATGGAGCTACATGGAAGAAAATGTATTCCTCCACCAGGGAATATAGTCCCAGGAGAAGACAGCTTTTGCAGAGAGATTAAAAACAACCGCAACTTCTACATTCAAATGTACATGTTAGCAGATGAAGCATTGAATTTAACGTCAGTGTATCACCTGAACATTTGATTTTGAAAGATTAGGGAATTTGGCAAAATAACAGGAAAACAAATATCCAGTTTTATGTTTTGGAAAATGGTTGACAGTAACGGAACGTGTATGCAGATAGCATTTATTGTGCTTTAACACCAGTATGGTGCTTTAATGAAAAGTTAGATTTGATGAAGAAAGAGAGACAAGTTCTACCACAGTCTAATTTGGTGCATAAATCCTTTGCATAAGAAAGATTTACACCATAGAGGAGAAGCTCTTCTTATGTTGGAATTCTGAAAAAGATCTGAAGAGATCTGAAGAGTGAGTTGGCTTTGATTACAATGAGGAAGGAAATACTGATTGAATAAAATGCAAAACAAAAAAGGGCTTTATATTAGTTTTATGTCATTAAGCATCTGTCCCAGTACTGTTTTCTAATAGTCCACTAAATCAAATGTTCCACTCGTTAAGTGACAGCTTCTGTATATATATATTATACTGTATATTCTCCTCCACTCATGGAGCACTTCATTGGACAGCTTCACCTGTATACTTCCTGTTTATGTGTTTTCTACACATATACTGTTTCGCCGCAGTAATGTAATGGGTTGCATTTATTGGACTCAAACATGGAAAAATCCCCAGTGTGGTCCTTTAAATATCACTGTGAAATAAATTGTACCTTTATTATAACCTTGTCAATTAGACGTTTGTAGGGTTATTTGAGTCTGTTGTTTGAAGCTGTCACACACTCCTGACATGCCTCTAAGAGCTTGTAACCAATTTGTTGGGTAGTGGGTGCTGGCTATAAGCTTACACAGAGGCATTGGGTTCCCTTGACCGACATCCAGCTCATTTGTAAAATGCTGGTTTATTTATGAGGGTTCCAGCCTAGCATAACTACGACTTTTTCCCTTTCAGCTGACATGTAAATAATTCAACGTACTTGGATCAAACAGAACCAAAGTAGCTCAAACTGTGGACTTGTTTGTGTCTTCTATCCGGTCAATCACAGCAACTGCAGAAGATGTTGATGGAAATTTGAAGAAATGAAGAAAATGTGGCGTCCAGATTAATGCGGCGGATTAATGGATGCAGCAGATTTGAAGACAAGGAGCCAAATACAGCATTTCATTAATTTATATTTGCGCCACTTTGCACTTTTAGCAAATAAGGATTCTGTGTTTATTTTTTACATCATGATGTTTTGCCATATTATGCTGCGTTCATTGTGAACTTGGAATTTTCAACTTTGGAGTGGGAAAAGTTAAAGAAAACGCCTCCTTGACTTGGAATTCTGAACTTGGAAAGCCAGACAAGCTTTTTTCTACCTTCCAGACTGCCATTGGTTTCAGTTCATTTATTCCTATCAACTGGTAGAGACTTGAAATGTACTTGATATAAGTAATCTGTCACAGCAAACATGGTGTTTATTAAGTTTTTTTTTTCAATCAAAGTAGCTGTATGTAACCAGTCCAACACAAAGCTGCAACGGAAGACAATGTACGTCTCCTCCTGGGAACATATCCCAGGAGAAGATAGCTTTGAACAAGAAATTAAAAATGACCATCCCTTCTGCATTAGGACATACACGTGTAACCAGGTGAAACATTGAATTTCAAGGTGTGGTGTATCACCTGAATATTTGATTTTGAAAGATTTGGGGATTTGGCAAAATAACAGGAAAACTAAAATGCGGTTTTATGTTTTGTAAAGTTATTATCAGTAACTTAACATGCATGTAGGTAGTATTTTTTTGGGGGGCTTAAACATGCAAAATTGCTGGAATGGTCCTTTAACCAGTCAAGAAAAGCTGTGACATCTCAGCACCATTATTACCTACTGACACTGTGCTCCAAAATATGTAAATGATTTCCTGGCAAAAGGTCTGTGTTGCATGTGTGTGAATGTGTGCTTTTGTTTCTGAACATGAAAGCATGTTAATGTGTGTGTGTGTGTGTGTGTGTGTGTGTGTGTGTGTGTTGAACAGACATTCATTCATGTTTAGCGTGCTAAGCCCGGCTCTATTCTCCATTCCCTTGATGCTCATTTAGCGCAGTTAGAGCAATTTAACCATGAATGCCCCTTCACAGCAGACACTCAGAGCCGCTATGCTATCTCCACTCTTTGGTGGTTTGAACCGCATGAATGAAACTGTTCAATCCAGATAATGACAGACAAGGAAATGGAACTGTGAAGTATCTGAACTATGCAACTTTCTACTGATTCACAGTATCTTCATTGTGTTCATGCTCAGACAGGAAGACTTGTGTCAAACTTCAGGGCGTGTTCTCACCTAGTTTGTTTTGAGCATTTGTTTTGGACCATGCAGCAAGGGTCATACCGGTGATCCTACATGTTTTAGCCCAACATATACAATGTGTTTACACGTTATGTTACTGATAACCATTTCCCAAACTATATTACTGCAGTGGTAAATTTCAGAATGTTTTTCCAACCTTCCAGACTGCCATTGGTTTTAATTCATTCCAGCACGCTATTAAAATCAACTTTTAGAGACTTGAAACGTTGATATGTAATCCATCACAGTGAACAAAACAGCTATTAGTTTTTTTTTTCTTTCAAAGTGATTTTATTTAACTGTTCCAATGGAGCTGCACGGAAGACGATGTATGTCTCCGATGTATGTCTCCGATGTATGTCTTTATTTGAAAAAAATAAAGTAAAACTAAAATACGATTTTAGGTTTTGGAAAATTGTTGTCAGTAATGTAACACGTATAAGGTTGTATATATCAGGCTCAAACATGCACAATCAGTGGTATGGTCCTTTAAGTTTGCTTCGTTTGGACATATGTGAACACAGCAATGGAACTCGACCGAGAACACCTAGAGAAGTTTCTCTCGGTCCGATTCCAATCGGACCCTCAAACCCGGTTCGTTTGTGGAGAGAACATGATCCACAGTAGTACCGAACCAAGTACGAGCCAATATATTGATCTATCGATTGATCTAGAAGCAGAGAGGGCTGCACACAGTTAATGCTTAACTACAATGGCGGTAAAGTTTGTTGTATGTTTGACTCTCAGCAGGTATACCCTACTTAACTACTTAAAACCATTAAACGTGTCAAACGTAAAACAAACTTTACTGTACAATAAAAGCAAATGTTATACCTCGGTCGAAACACGTGTTCAGATGAACATGTTAAAGGTTAGCTTGTTGTATGTTCTCAGTATGTGTTACACTCTCCTGTTCAGCATCTGTAGGCAGCACATCTTCTTCACATCATGTGAAGTAACATGTGATTTTCCACACAGCAAAGTGTCACGATTCTGTCTTTGTTCCATGTTATTTAATTTTCCTGACATAGAAAACATTTTCCTGTTTTGATTTTCTTTCTGCTGCCTCCAGACATTTCTGACCATTGAGAGAGCGAGTGTTCTCATGTAACTTTTGTTGATATATTTTGGTTCAGTTGGACTTTTTCCTTTGTGAATCTGACCATTAAATGCAACATTTTGAATTTAACAAATGAACTATGTCTGAAAATGCCTTTAGTGTGCAAGTAATGAAGCTGTGAAATATAGGGTATTGTCAGATCTGGAATAAAGCATAAGCACAATTATATGTACTTTTTGAGACTGATATTTTATAAATTTATATATGTATTTTTATTTTGAATGAACATAGTTATTCCTATATAATTTGGCAGTAGAATATATTGCTTATCTACTTTGCTACAGTGAAAAAAACTCCTCAGATTATAAAGATAATAAAAACTGTGAGCACCTGCCGTAATTTGAAGGTAACTTTACCATGGATATACTGTAATTTTGCCCTTCATGTAAAAATGGTCCTTAAATTTAAACAGCCACAATCGTTGTCTGCCCTCTTATCAAAG
This sequence comes from Lucifuga dentata, assembly GCA_014773175.1. Taxonomy (NCBI): domain Eukaryota; kingdom Metazoa; phylum Chordata; class Actinopteri; order Ophidiiformes; family Bythitidae; genus Lucifuga; species Lucifuga dentata. The sequence continues at coordinate 120,277 of VXCM01000714.1, forward strand.
AAAAAGGTTCTTTGCTAAGTTAGCTCGTAGCTCACCACTAATTGCTAAGCAAGCTTGTGGAAAGGCCCCACTTTAGTTGAGCTTTTTGGCTCTGCTGCAGTTAAAATGGGATATTTATAGCGCTTTGCATCGTTGAGCAGTGACAGAGTAACGCAAAGACATTTTCGGGGGGGCAGTGGCTCAACTAAGTCCAAGGGCAACCCAAATCCTGACCCCCCACATGTATATATCTATATTTATAGCTGATTTATAGCTGATTATTGTTGTTCTTACTAGATAATGTTGTTTATGTGAGTGATTTTTGGAGCAGGACTCCCACTCTGTGAGCAGAAAGAGGGATTTCAATCAACTCCCCCTCACAAATTCTCTGATGACACAATACATGTGCATATCTCTCTTGGTATATGGTTGAACTCTTTATTTTAGATCATTAAAAATATTTCGATTAACCTGAGAGATGACTCGTTTCGTTTCCAGTGCTTTCAAAGCAAAAACCTTTACATTTGTCACCGTTTCCTCAAATATCTTTTTGACCTCATCCTTGTTAATGGGGATCATTAGAAAGCTAATGACTATATTGGGGGTTAGAAGCAGTAGTAGTAGTAGTAGTAGTAGTAGTAGTAGTAGTAGTAGTAGTAATGACTAGTGTGATTCAGTGGCAGTGACATTAGACACGAGTTGGTTTGGATTTGAATAGACTTTTAATACATTCCCTCTGTATGTGGGGTTGAGTTTTGGGTTCTAGGTTCACTGGGTCATAGATTTGTTGCTGTTAACTACTTTTCTCTACCTCTACATTTAACACGGATCTGTTTACGGATCAAACACTGGTATTGGATATGGGCCACTTAAAAACAAAGAACTCCAAATATCCTGTTGTGCCTTGTTCAGTCCTACTAAGCAAATAAAAACAGGTTTGTAGTCTCTAATCAATTAGGTTGCATGGCAGGAAGTGAGAGATCTGCTCACTGTTTAGACAGTTTGAGATATTGATGAATATGCAGAATCAAAACGTTTGTAATCAGGTATTTTTTTGCACTTTGCACTGTTTGCACTTTGTGGCGAGCTGGAATACATGCAATAAATGCTGTGAAGAGGAGGTTTTCTCATTGGACTTCTACACTGTGTGGATCTCTCATTTGCTGCCATGTATCCATTTAAAAAAAAAAAAAAAANTTTAAAAAAAAAAAAAAAGAAGATGTCACTCATAAAAAATTGAATATACTGTAGGCAAAAGACTGGAAATAAGCATCAAGACCTGTAGCGTAAATGTAGCCAAATCAGACTTGAGTAGTAACGGAATACATGTAACAGCGTTACGTAATCAGAATACAAAAAAATGTGACTGTACTCCATTACAGTTGGAGAAAAAAGTGTAATCAGATTACAGATACATTTAGTAGAAAATGGGGATTACTATCAGGATTACATNGAGAAAAAAGTGTAATCAGATTACAGATACATTTAGTAGAAAATGGGGATTACTATCAGGATTACATTTGAAAAGAGAACGATTTTCTGCCATACACACACAAGCATTTTTAAATGGAGATAATATTCAAACCACTTTAGGTTTAAACAATAAGTTCATAATTCTGGACAAAGCACTACTAAAAAACTACACTACAAAACTGCACTACAAAACTACTACTTTAAGGCAGAAAAATGGAATAAAAGCACAGCTATTTATGTCTTCCAGCTGTGAAAACACTGTCAGCATCCAAAAACGCATCTAATCTAAAAGACATTTGCAGTAAAACCAACCGCTATGCTAGCTACACAGAAACCAGGTAGCCAAAGCTAACGCTAGCTAGCATTTCAATACCACAACTATACCAATTATTATTATGATTGTAGTGACTCTTAATGAAGCACAGACAGATGGCTGTTACTTTGACGATTTATTAAACGAAAAAAGAAACAACTGTAGGTAGTAGCAACACCATAACAGTCAGTTAGCATCTTTTTTTAAGCTTCTATTTGTTAAAAAATACTATGGATGCTCTTAATCTATGCACAAAAAATTTAGAGCATTTTGAATTTACTTTGTAAAAGAAACCAGATTTAATTTAGAAATGGAAGTACGACTGTCTTAATTTTCTTTTCGTGTCTCCATTTTCTTTCCTAAGGTTATCTTTCATTGTCCTGTTGTTTTACACAATACACTTAAATAAAAATCTATATAAAATACATAAAAGTCATCTTATTGATTGAAGTAATGCAAAAGTCACGGGAAGTAATCAAGTTACATTACTTTAATATTGGAGTAATTGGATTACGTTACTGATGACATTTTTTAGCAGGTAATTAGTAACTGTACTGGATTACATGTTTAAAGTAGTAACCCTCCCAATCAGCCATGTTGTCCAGCATGACTCTGTTATCCTGTTAAAAGTGTTAGGGTACCGCAGACAAAACTGTTTTTTGGACCATGTAACAACTAAACATGTTGTACATGATCAGATAACAGGGTGACAGTGAATAAGAACATGGCATTTTAACTCATGATTGAAGGTTTGAACCTCTAAGAAAGGCTGAATCTTTACCAGCTTAGTTGCTGCTTAGTTTCTGCTGCTGTCTCTGACCTCTGACCTCTAGAGAGCAAAGAGAAACTACCTGTAAGAGCAATATTTAACAGTCTGTTTTTTTTTCTTTAATATACTCAGTTCAACCATGATAAACTCTTTTCTGAGTTTAAAAAAAAAAGGCAAAACAATATTTCTCTGTCAGGGATCAATCCATAAATTTGACTGAAGCCATGTGCAAATGTGCAGCATGCAAAAAGCTCACACACCGAAGCGTAATTGCAATACACACTTTAACACACACACACACACACCACTAAGGCCTGGAAAATGCGTCATTTGATTTGAGCAGTTGAAACAGCTGCAAGTGTGAGGATCACAAGTGAGAGACTTGTTGCGCAATGAGGTATTACAGCATTTCAGGCTGGGTACTATTCACAGAAATAAGGATTATCACTGGCAGACAGAGAGAGAGAGAGAGAGAGAGAGAGAGAGAGAATATTTGTTTATGTGGTCTGTCACAATTTTAAAGGACCATACCGTTGATTTTGCCTATTTATATGTACAACCTGCATACATGTTATGTTACTGACAGTCATTTCCCAAAATGTACAACAGGAGAGGAAAATTTTTGACTAATTTTTCCTACCTTCCAGACTGCCATTGGTTTCAGTTCATTCCAGTACGCTATAAAATCAACCTGTAGAGACTTGAAATGTGCTTGAGATAAGTCATCCATCACAGCAAACTGCGTTTTTTCTTATTTAACCGGTCCAACATGGCGCCTCATGGATGAAAATGTATGTCTCCGCCAGGGAATGTAGTCCCAGGAGAAGACTTCTTTTACTAAGAAATTAAAAATGACCCTTCTAAATTTGGACGTAAGTATTAGCAGGCGACACATCACATTTTAAAGTGGGTGTATCACCTGATTTGATTTTGAAACATTAGGGGATTTGGTGAAAGTAGAAGAAAAACTAAACTATGGTTTTGTATTATGGAAAATGGCAGTAATATAACATGTATACAGGTTGTATTTATTGTGGTCAAACATGCAAAACCACCAGTATGGCCCTTTAAGTTTTAGAATGAGTTATTTTTGTAAGTGTGTGTGTGTGTGTGTGTGTGTGTGTGTGTGTTGTGGTAGAGTTGTATCCATTTGAATCCTTCAAGCCCAAGCTTTGGTCCAAGTTTTCCCGTTGACACAACCCCCAGTCTGTTTGGATATCACTTTTCCACATGGCATTATCACACACACACACACACACACACACACACACACACACACACACACACACACACACACACACAGCAGCAGCAGCATCCAGGTACTCGTCCACTGACTCCCTCCTCTCTGAAAGAGGAGGTAAATTCCTAGAATGTGTTATCTGAAGAAGTCAGGAGGTATCAGGGAGTTGCAGCGAAGGCTGTGTTGCTCCATGTTGCACTTTAAGACCTTGAAAATGTGTTGTGCTCTCCTTTTTGTGTTTTTAATTCCTGTGTCGGTATCCTTTCTTTGTAGCGTTTTATTAGAGTTTCTGTCTGTAAATGTTGTGTTTATTTATTTTTAGCAGCTGCAAATGGTGATATGACGTGTATGTGGGTTATATTGGCTCAAATGCCGGTATACTCCTTTAAAATTGTGACAGACCATATACAAGCACTCAAACATTCTCTCTTTCTCTCTCTCTCTCTCTCATACCCTGATAGGCATCAGTCATGGCCGCTATTTGCAGCTTCAAACTCGTTCAGCACCTGTCCTGCTCACTTGATTTTGGCCACTTCCTCCCAAACATGAACAAAGCTTTAATGATGTCATAATAGCTGTGGAGAATTTTTGGAGAACTGAGAAAAAAAAAGATGGATAAGAATCAGTGAATCTTGGCCAAACACCCTCCAACATCATTGTGTGGAGCCGAAAAAAAAAAAAAAAANTTTTTTTTTTTTTTTTTTTTTTTTTACAAACTGCTTCCCTGTAGTTCATATTTCACTGACAAAGCAGCAGCAAGATGAGAGGCAGGCTGATGACTCCTCTAGTGAGGAGGAGGAGGAGGAGGAGGAGGTTGCAGTTTATTTTGTGCATGGAGTGAAGATGGGAACACTTTAGTGTTATTGAGCCAGATGAGGAGGGCAGGGATGGAAGGTGAAGGTGTATAAATTCTGTGTGTAGTTTGCATGTTCTCACTGTGTGTGTGTGTGTGTGTGTGTGTGTGTGGGCTTCCTCTAGTTTCCTCCCACACTCCAAAAACATGCAGGCTGCATCATTGGAATGTGAATGTGAGGTTGAAGGACTTTGCTTGTGTGTGTTTTAGCCTCGTGTCAGAGCGGCGACCTGATATCTGATATCAAAAGATATCAGAATCAGAATGCCTTTATTGTCATTACACAGAGTACAATGAAATTTGTCACGATCCTTGACGGTACATTCACATATAATCAAACAAAATAAAACTGTGCAATCACATAATCAAACAGAGAATATTTCTCTAACAGTATATGTAGATAGAGTCTAAAGATATGTATATATAAATATATAAAATCTTCTGAGATCTTCATGTAAATTATGACCTTAAGCAGCAGAGAATATTGCACATTTAGATTCAGATTCAGATTCAGATTCAACTTTATTGTCATTGCATATGTCACAAGTACAAGCAACGAAATGCAGATTGCATCTAAACCAGAAGTGCTTCAGCAGTAATTAAATAACATGTGATACAATATATACAGGGAGTAAGGTATGAAATGATATATAAATATGTATCTACATGAATGTCTATTTTACAGATATGTACAAGCTCCAAACAGGCTTGGCTATGACTATAATAATGGTACAGTGTGAATAACTATACAGTATGTACAGTAGTGCATAGGGAATGATTTACAGTATATATAACTGCATTATCAATGTACANTATACAGTATGTACAGTAGTGCATAGGGAATGATTTACAGTATATATAACTGCATTATCAATGTACAGTAGTACAATGATATATTCAGTCTAGGTCGGGGGGGGTCGATGAATGCGTGAGGGGATAGAGGATGGGGTAGATGAGTATGTGCGTGTGTGTATGTGTGTGAAGGGAGGGGTGGGGCATCAGGGAGCTGAGTTCAGCTGGGACACAGCTGTAGGGAAGAAGCTGTTCCAGAACCTAGTTGTTCTAGTCCGGAGGTTCCTGTAGCACCTCCCAGAGGGCAGGAGGGCAAACAGTCCATGTGCTGGGTGGCAGGAGTCTTTTGTGATGTTTATTGCCCTCCTGAGGCAACGCTTCCTGTAGATGTCCTCAATAGCAGGAAGTGAGGCTCCAGTGATGCGCTGGGCGGTTTTCACCACCTTCTGCAATGCCTTCCGGTCCGAGACAGAGCAATTCCCGTACCAGACTGTAATGCAGCTGGTTAGGATGCTCTCGATGGTGCAGCAGTAAAAGTTCACCAGGATGTCTGAAGAGAGGTGGTTTTTCCTCAGAGTTCTCAGAAAAAAGAGGCGCTGGTGAGCCTTCTTGACCAGGTTGGAGCAGTTAGTCGTCCAGGTGAGGTCCTGTGAGATGTGGATCCCCAGGAACTTAAAGCTGAACTGCATTGACTTGCATTGGCTCTTTATACAGTTAAAAGTGTTTATGCAGTGTTCAGTGTTTGGCAGAGTTTAGTGAATTATGGCTCTCGGATAGAAACTGTCTTTTAGACTGTTTGTCCATGCTTTGATGCCCTGTAGCGTCTGCCAGAGGGCAGCAGGTCAAACAGGTGATGTCCAGGATGGAGCTGAAGATGTCCTCTAGAGAGGAGCAGCTGATGGTCTCCTGAGCTGTGTTGATGACTCTCTGCAGAGCTCTCTGTCTGCTCTGAGCAGCAGGTGTAGCGGATGAAGACGTCGTACGCCGGACACCTTTCATGGAGCAGCGGTAGAAGGACACCAGCAGCTTCTGCAGGTTGTTTTTCCTGAGGATTCTTAGGAAGTAGAGTTGCTGCTGGGGCCATTTTGACTAACGTGGTGGTGTTGGTAGTCCAGGAGAGATCTTCCGCAATGTGTGTTCCTAGGAACCTGAAGTCAGGGGCCCTTTCCACACAGTTCCCGTTTATATGGAGTGGATCATGGTCTACTTTGTTCTCCCTGAAGTCTATTATGAGTTCTTTAGTCTTTGAGGTGTTCAGAGCGAGGTTGTTCTCTGAACACCATGCTGTCAGTCTTCGGACTTCGTCCCTGTAGGCTGACTCATCTCCTGGACTCGTGTGTCTGTTCTGTCCACAGCCCTTAGCACGCTGCCTCACAGGGCGGAGGGATACGCTAGTTGATGGAGTTGACCAAGAGATAAAGGAGAATGCCTGCTAACACACAGCAGATCATGTCCTGCTTTCTCCTGGCTCTGGTTCCCTCGTTCTCTGCCTCAGGTAAATTTTAGACAGAAGTCTGAATAAGTTTCTGCATGTGTGACGTGTCGTGTCCTGTTTTATCTCCAAAGGAGAAGAGTCGTTGAATAAATGTCTTAATTGCCGACATCACCTCCCTTTTTAACCTCTATGCCTCTTCATTTCAAAAACAGCAAGCACCAC
>VXCM01000714.1:132352-182756 GCA_014773175.1 Lucifuga dentata
GAAAGTTGTAGTGTGCTGACTGCTCCATCTAGGGGTCAACTGTTGTCACTACATCTTCAGGTATAAATGTAAAAAAAAAAACATGATATGCTTTAGTCCATTTAGCCTTACCTCTGTTTTTTTCAGTTGAATAATTAAATTTAAATTTAATTAATTGAATGACTTGACATTCTTACAGGTAGAGGGATTAAGTTCCCAAGAAAAACTGGGAAATGGTAGCAGAATATTATTTCTTAATATTGAACAGAATGGAAACAAAACCTTGAGCTATCTTTTCCTGAACTCTTTCTCCCTCCCTGTTTTTTTTTTTTTTTTNTTTTTTTTTTTTTTTTCTGTTTGCAGTTGAGGCGTAGCGTGAAAAAGAGGGTGGAGCACCACAAGCCTTCAGGCAGAAACAGAAACTGGAGTTTCAGGTCTGTTCAGGTGAGTTGGGGTGGTGGGAGGTGTTTTCCTGTGTGGGTGCATTTTGTTTGTCTCAACTGAAATATTTGAGTCTTCTCTGCAAGTCACGCTATAGTTCTGTTACAGGAAGAAAGAGCTTGGTAAGTCCCTACTCATGTTTTTGTCACATTGATCCTTTGTCCTGTACATTTCCTTTATGGGATCTTACGTTACGTCGTCTCTCTCGTCTCTCTTGTAGTGTCTCGTCCTGTGATAGTAACAATAATGATCATGTCGCTTTGACTCTCCTTCCTGCTGTTAAAAGCTTTACTAACAAAATGTATTTTAAAAAAGTTTTATTCTCCTTTTGTCATTCCTGTAACTTGCTTTGGATCAGTTATCTTAACTTGTAATAAATATAAATGCAAATAAAGCTGCAGTGATTACTGATTACACCATAAACCAAAAAAGTTTAATTCTGAGTCCTGATTTCCTGACATCTTTCCATTTTTTGAGGAAATGAGCTGAAACTTTGTATTCCAGCCACTTGTGTGTTGAGGCTGCTTTTGTGCTTTTGGAAACACCAGTTTGTAATGGTGTGCGGTTGCATGTGTGCTCTAACACTCTTGTATGCATATGGAGTATTAGCAGATGTATTTTATGTGAAAGACCAGACACTTATGGCAAGGCAAGTTTTATTTTGCATAGAAAAAAAATTCAGTGTTTCACCTGATAACCCGTACATCAGAACATAGATTATTAATTTTCTAGGTACAAGCCATCTTCTCCTGCAGCTCTATTTTCTATATATAAAAGCAAAATGGGCTGTGAAAAAAAGTAGTTATTCTTTATCCTCTTGATATTTCATTCAAAATATTAACAATATGACCTTTGATTAAAGTAAAATAATTGAAAGGAAAAAGTCATTCTTATCGTGCAATAACTATTTTTCAGATCAGGAGGATAAACAAAGACTTGTTTTTTCACAGCCCATTTTGCTTTTATTTACCAAGCGTGCTGATATTTGTAGAGGACGCTGCACATTGTCTTCTGTGCAGCTCTGTGTTAAATAAAATTACTTTAACAAACAAAATTTCATAGATGTCACGTTCGACATGATGAATTACATTTCTCAAGCATGGTTTAAGTCTCTACAAGTTGATTTTAATAGCGCCATACTGCAATGAACTGAAACCAATGGCAGTCTGGAAGGTACGAAAAACAATTTTAATATTTACTGCTCCAGTAGTATATTTTGCACAATGGTTGTCAGTAATGTAATGTTTATTGTTAATTGTTTATTGGATCCCTTTTAGGTTTTGTAAATGCAGTTTTCCATCAATACACGTAAATACTACACACACTACAGGCCAGAAGTTTGACGCCACCTCCAGATTTAAAAAAAAAAACTAAATCAATACACTGTTTGTTTTACAATTTGTTGCACAGGAAATGACAAAAGTACCTAAAATAAATGTAACTAATTAGTTTTCAAGAAGAATTACTCACATCAAAGCACTTTGAAGTCATTTCAGGCTCAGACTTTGGTTTGGTCAAAGTAACCTCCTCTGACCAATCAGAATTCTTAAACCTTTTGCTTCTCTTTTGAATGGATGTAATTTTGGCATCATTTTGATGAATGGGTTGGATCGTTGTCCTGTTGAAGAATGAAATTTTGACCAATAATCCATAAACTGGATGGAATCGCTTGTCTTTGAAGGATGGAATGGTAATTCTCTTTCTTCATAATTCTTTTAACTTGGACCACATCTCCAGATCTCTCCCTCCCCCCCCCCTGTTTTACATGCAGAGCAGCAGCATGAGCAGACTGTGTAGCATGTTAATCCTAAATGATGTGGGAGAAGGCAGACAGCAGCTACTGAACAGAATGTTAAAACACATCAGCAGGGAGTTGGAACACAACAGGAGTGTCAGTGCACTAATACAGACTGATGCCTTCATTAAAAATAATTTCTTAAGCCAGAATGGCTACATAATGTGCTCTGGTTGACTAATTCTTCTTGAAAACTAATTAGTTACATTTATTTCATGTATTTTTGTCATTTCCTGTGCAATGNTTTTTTTTTTTTTTTTTTAAATCTGGCAATGGCTTCAAACTTCTGGACTGTAGTGTACACACATGAGAAAACAAATAAGTCAAACAGACATAAAATATACAAATTAAACAAGGTATTATTTAACTTTAAAAACCATTAAAGGACCATATCATCCATTTTGCATGTTTGAGCCTAATGCATGCAATTTTCATACACATAACATCACTGACAATCATTTCCCAAAGGATAAAACCATATTTCAGCTTTCCTGTTATTTTGCAAAATCTCTAAATCTTTCAAAATCAAATATTCAAGTGATACACCCACCTTAAAAATCGGTGTTTCTCCTGCTAACAGTTACACAAAATTATGAAGTCACAGTCATTTAAATTTTTCCATAAACGCAGGTCTTCTTTTGGGACTATATTCCCCAGTGGAGGCATACATTCACTCTGCGCTTTTTACTGTGCTTAAATCCTAAAATTATGTAACTTCTAAAAAAAACCCGAATACACATCTTGTTGGTGATGATGGATTACCTATCCCAAGAACATTTCAAGTATCAACAAGTTGATTTTAATAGCGTACCAGAATGAACTGAAACCAATGGAGGTCTGGAAGGTAGGAAAAACATTTTTAATTCACCGTTCCAGTAGTATGCTTTGGGAAATGATTGTCAGTAACATTACATGTATGAAAATTTAATACATTAGGCTCAAATATGCAAAATGGCCGGAATGGTCCTTTAAACATTTGAGTTAATATACATCTCGTTTACATGTATGCGGGTTGTAGATATTGGGCTCAAACATGCAAAACCACCAGTATGGTCCTTTAAATGAAACACCTCTCATAAGGGCTTTAATCAGAAGAGCTTTGGTGAAGCTCTGAAAACATCAAACAAATAGAAATGGACAGCAGAAAGACATTATTCATCAATGTCATTTTCCACAGAAAGCAACAGAAAAGACAAAGAGCTGCCTGTGCTGCGCTGGCACCCAGCAGATTTTACATTTTCTTTTCTCTTTTCTCCCAAAAAGTGTTTCCACTTCAAAATGTCATGTGGATGAACATTCCCCTCGACCGCGGTTTAATACGCTGCAATTATACACAGCCCGTTGAAATGTAGCGTAAGCGTGTGTGTGCATGTGCGTGTGTGTGTCTGCGTGTGTGTAAATGAATGTTCTCCTCACCACAGTTGGATATACTGCAATTATACTCTTATGATCGTGTCGTGTGCATGTGGCTGTAACTCAATCTACATCTGTCTGACTTCGCAGCCTGTGGTTCCCAGAAGCCAATATGATGTAGAGTAGCTGAAATACAAATTGATTTAAGATCCAATCTGTCTTCGCAGCTACCCAACACCAAATATCTCAAAGCAGATGTTCACGTATGGACGCAATTTCCTTCGTGCTGTTAGTTTTATTCAAAGTCCTTCTTCAACTTCTACATTTGTGCCTCTTCGTTATTTTAAACCTTTTCCTCTCTCTCTTATTTTTGATATCACAGCAGAAATATTTTGGACACCTCTTTTATGAACTGGAAGATTGTCTTAATGCTTTCTGGCTCCGTTTATGTGAGGACGCGTGCATGTGAAAACAAAAAAAATATCCTCTTGAAAAACCCACACGCTGCGTTTAACGGTTCGCCGTGGATTTAATAACATATCAGGTCTGAGGCCTTGGATGCTGGCGTGGCGCGGGATTATGAAGTGGTAGGCAGCAGGCTCAGATACAAAGAGTGGATTTATATGATAATTTGAGGCTAAGGGTTCATTTTTGTTGGGTTTGATCGTTCAGAATATAGAGGACAGATGCAACAAATGTCGTAGGCTAAATCTGACTGCAGGATATTGACATCCAAGATGTTAAAACTTTAGCTTTGTGGCTCTTTATGATGACTTGGTGGCAGGATTTTACAGTCTTTTCTACAGTTTGTAGTTTCTATTCTTGTAATCTGTTCTTGATCCTTTAGATTCAACAGGAGTATCTTCAACAAGGCTTCAAACTTTAATGGAAGATAAAAATTAAAATCTGCAGAATCGATGGGAGAAATTCATGAAATATCACGATAACTATACAGAAAATAAATGTCATGAATGAAGCTTCGTAAAGCTTCTCTTCTCTTATGTTAATCAGGCATTGTTGTCCTGTTAAGGTAGCTTTGTTGTAAGATAAAAGCCAATGAACATCAGTGTCTTAATGAGCTGCTTCAATTCATATCTGGTGTCATAGTGACATTAAAGGACCATACTGGTGATAATGCTTGTTTGAGCCTAATATATTCAATTTTCATACATGTAACATTACTGACAATCATTTCCCAAAGCATACTACTGGAACGGTGAATTAAAATTGTTTTTCCTACCTTCCAGATGGCCATTGGTTTCGGTTCATTCTGGTACACTATTAAAATCAACTTGAAATGTTCTTGGGATAGGTAATCCATCATCACAAACAAGATGTATATTCATGTTTTTTTAGAAGTTACATAATTTTAGCGTTTAAGTGCAATAAAAAGTGTGGAGTGAATGTATGTCTCCACCAGGGAATATAGTCCCAAAAGAAGACCTGTGTTTATGGAAAAATTTAAAGGACTTCATAATTTTGTGTAACTATTAGCAGGAGAAACATGGATTTTTAAGGTGGGTGTATCACTTGAATATTTGATTTTGAAAGATTAAGAGATTTTGCAAAATATCAGGAAAGCTGAAATACGGTTTTATCCTTTGGGAAATGATTGTCAGTAACGTAACATGTATGAAAATTGAATATATTAGGCTCAAACATGCAAAATGGGTGGTATGGTCCTTTACTATGTTACATCAGTGAAGGAAACATAAATTCCACAGTTTAAGACATTGACACTAAATAAGTGATAGATCCACACAATACTCTTCGTAGTTTGTGATCTCAGTGCACGAGGGTTTTGTGTGTGTGTGTGTGTGTGTGTGTGTGTGTTTGAGGGAGAGAGATGCAGAGGACGAGACTTAATGAAGAGGTGCAGTACCACTAGAACATGTGTGAGATCAGATCAAATCTCACCATTTAAATAAACTGACTGATCAGCTGAGTGGGCTTATCTATCAAAGTTATTGATCGCTAACACATGAGGCAAATACAGTTTAAAATGTCACCCAGATTTCATACTGCTGAAATTTACCACCAGTCAGAATCAGATCTTTTTGCGTGACGTGTGTTTTATGAATATCTTCCCCGATGTGTAAATAAAGACGTACTGTAGTAACGCCTCTTTCAAGGCAAACGCTAAAAGATGGCGGTAACAGGCGTTTATGAATGAGGGAATAATAATAATAATAATAATAACAATAATAATAATAATAATTTTATTTGTATAGAACCTTTCACAGACAACAGGTCACAAGGTGCTTCACATGCAGTAATATAAAAGAATAAAAAAACAATACATAAAATCAAGAAACCAGGAAAACAATAAATAAAAGACATCCAGGAAGAACAAATAAAACCATAAAAGAAAGTGACTGCTAAATGAAAGTGACTAAACAAAAATGTCTTTATCTGCCTTCTAAACACAGCCTCAGAGCCAACAGAACGGACAGTAGAGGGAAGGGCGTTACACAGTTTAGGTGCTACAGCCAGGAAAGCATGATCTCCACGGGTCTTTAAACGGGTACGAGGGACGACCAGTAACTTCTGACCTGAAGACCACATGGTTGCGTGATGATATTTGCCCTTGTTGACACATTAAGTCTGGCACAGCTTTATGAATCCTGCTCCATATGTGGATTTCACTTGCCTCATGCAGAGAAAAGTGTCGCCACAGCAGGTAATGAAACTGGATTTTCTTCACTTGAAAGCAAATTCAACAGCAAAGCCACTCAATACACCAACAGGCAGGACAGAATCGGTATCATCACAGGTTTCGCCCAGATTACTGCACTGATCTAAAACTATCTGACAGAGGGTCGAGTCAGATGGAACTTGAGCGGATCTGCAGACGCTGGAGCTGCTGGATAGCTTTGGAGCAAACTTGTCCCTTGAGCTGTAACCAGAGTAAGTGTGACAGGGTTGGCTTTGGATCTGGGTCTGACATGTGATGGAAAGGGTAGGTGTCATTTATGGTGGCCTTGTAAAATCTCATGCCAATAGCTGGCCTTCCTATCACCTGATGTCAGACGAACAAGGCACCCTGACAGCACCCTGGGGAAGTTTCAGCAGCGTTGAATGGCAAGGCCGAACCTCTTCTGTGTCCTGGTTTAGCACTTCCTGTCCAGATCCAGATGAATGAAGTACCATTCATGAAGAACAGGGGTATCATGGTTTTTCATATTAAGCTTGGGAGGATAACATTTTGGGTTCATTCCATAAGGCGGTGATCTTTCCACAATCCAGGCATTCCTGCTGTTGGATGAGGAAGGAAAGGAGACAGATTGAAGCCTGAAGGTGATACAAACCTTTAAACTCTCAGATTGTTGATTCGCTCTTAGAAGTCTGACAGGTCTCAGTGTTTTGTCAGTGATTCGCCTCTAACTCTTGTTATTCCTCCAACAATGTCCAGCTGAGATTCGGATAGGCCCACCCGTGCTCTTCCCCCCCTGCTGGATGGATGGACAGGCTTGTTTTTGAAGAGAAAAAAGAATAACAACCCTCTACCCCTCCTTATTTCCATCCTTCCATCCATCAATCCACCCATCACACGGTACTATTTTCTCTTCAAATACTGAGTTGACCTCAGGTTTCACACACAGAGAAGGGGTCTCCAGACATGCATACAAGACTTCATGAGAGGCTTCACCTTTCATTGTGAATACTTCCTGCAGTACCAAAACCTGCCACCAGATGGCGGCAGCAGCATTTGAAGTTGCAAGCCTTGCAGCGGTTGAGGAAGGAACATACTTCTCATTGCAATCAAGCTTTTCCCATCTGTTGTCCAAATAGCGAGCTGTCCTTTTACTGCCACGAGCATCTGATACTGTGTGATCTGAACAGACACGGGTGGAGCGTTCACTGCGCTGCTGAATGTTTCTCAAAGCTGATTCATTATGATCATTTTGGGCCTTGTAAAGAGTCCCAGTCCCAGGTCACACGCTTCCTGGCCCATGGAAAGCTCCCCGAATGGAAAGATGGAACCGTTTTCGGTTTGGGGAATATTTGGTCACTCCCTCTTGGATGCAACAAAGGCCAAACAACTGATATCACAGTACAATATACCTTCTGAGCAAACGTCTCCATTCTTCCTCCCCTCGTCTTTTCCTCAAAGTCTGTCATTCCAATCACAAGTTCTTATGACAAAACCGTGCCTAACTGAAAAACCAAACTGATTTAACATGGGTCGATTCTTTTGCTGTGTGGTCAGGGGCTGTTAGGTTTAGTCCCCCATTCAGAGGCCTGCTGGAGAGATTTTGTGGTTAAGACCCCGCTGCCCTTCTCTCTGGCCCTCTTAATCCATTTTATTGATGAACACAAAGTTTGGACTCCAGGTCCAGGTTTTTGGTCTGGCCTACAACTTGGTGCTGTGTGACATCGTATCAGGGTTTTGAATTTGTCTCCCAGATCCCCTCTTATTGCTAATTCCTTTCTTAAGTGATGTTTAATGAATCCACTATATTTTCTGCATCACCATCCAGAAGAAAAGTGTTCTTTTCCTGATATGTCTTTAAAGGATCATACCGGTGGTTTTGCTTGTTTGAGTCCAATAAATACTACCTGCATACTTGTTACGGTATTGCCAACTGTTTTCCAGAACATGAAACTGTATTTTAGTTTTTGTGTTACTTTGCCAAATTCGCAAATTTTTTCGAAAACAAATATTCAGGTGATACAACCATCATAAAATTTGATGTGTAAAATGTATGCCTGAATTTAGAGGGCTTGGTCATTTTAATTTCTCTGCTAAAAACAGTTTTCTCTTAGGCCTATATTCCCATGTGGAAACATACATTTTCTTCATGTAGCTCCATGTTGGCTCGATTAAATAAATGATTAATTCGATTAATTAATAAATTCGGCAAAAAAAAAAAAAAAAAANAAAAAAAAAAAAAAAAAAACCCACAATGTGCATAATTCATTGTTATTGATTATGTATCTCAAGCACTTCTCAAGTCTCAAGTTGATTTTTATAGCCTACTGGAATGAGCTGGAACCAATGGCAGCCTGGAAGGTGGGAAAATTGATTCCAAAATTTACTGCTTCAGTAGTAGCTGTTTTTGGAAAATAGTTGTCAGTAATGTAACTTGTATGCGTGTTGCATTTATTTGGCTCGAAACGTGGAAGATCACCACTATGTTCCTTTAATAAATTACCTATTCACTCATGCTTCGTCTGGACTGTGCCGTCTCAATGTTTTTTCCACAACCTGCCACTTGGGTTCTGGTGGGGTCCAGGGTTCCCGTCACAGCATGTCAGACAGGCGTGGCGGCATTTTGCTACGTGGGCCGTCATCTTGGCTGATTTATGCTTCCATCTCCCTGCGTGTTTACAGACATGCAGGACGAGACACCAGGAAATAAAATCACTCTCGTGCAGCTGTCAATGTGGGGGCTAAGTGGGAGGAAAACATAGTTGTAATGAATTTCCGGTCAAGTTTTCAGACCTCTGAGATGGATATCAAGTCACACTTCTCTGGCAGCTTGTCAACTTAAAAATGTATGACCCTAATGACCTGGAACGCTGCAGGTGTCTTGGCTGTCCTCGTCTCTGGACAAGTGATTCTGTAGCTGTTTCATGCTGTGATCGGTGTCCATCCAGACCCAGTCTTTCCATAGCCCTTAAAGGACCATTTCAGCAAATTTGCATTTTTAAGCTCATTAAATACTACCTGCATACATGTTACGTTATGGGTTCAAACATGGAAAATCACTGGTATTGCCCTTTAACTATCAACATTAAAGATGCACAATGGATCATTAAAGGATACTGCCAGCGATTTTGCATGTTTGAGCCCAATATATACAACCTGTATGCATGTTACTGACAACTATTTCCCAAAATGTACTACCAGAGCCGTCAATATTAGAACTGTTTTTCCTACCTTCCCATTTAGTTCATTCCATTATGCTATCAAAATCAACTTGATTTGAAACATGGTTGAGATATATAATCCATGACAGTGAACACGATGTCTATACATTTTTTTTTTTTTTTNTTTTTTTTTTTTTTGTCAAATTATCTTTATTTAACCGGTCCAACATGGAACTGCAAGGAAGAAAACATATGTCTCAACATATGTCTCAACATATGGAGAAGATGGCGTTTATTGAGAAATTAAAAATGACTGTCCCTTCTGCATTTGGATGTATGTGTTAATGGGCAAAACATTGAATTTTAAAGTGGGTGTATCACCTCAACATTTGATTTGAAAAGATTTGAGGATTCAGCCAAATAACACAAATAAACTAAACTACACTTTTATGTTTCTGAAAATGGTAGCCAGCAGCGTAACGTAACGTGAATGTTGGTAGTATTTATTAGGCTTTAACGTTCAAAACCACCATTATGCTCCTTTAAAATGCTGAGTATCCTGATTCGTACCTGATCCAAAATAAACTCGTCCTGTTCTTGCACACATGCACGTTACAGAAGGAAATCCTTATCCACACTGGGGGAAAACAAGCGAGGGAATGTGGAAAAGCCTTGCTTCTTGCTTCATAAATAAAGTTGGTCAACTGGAAAATCAGGAAAACCACAACAGGGAAAACAGCTGTTCGGGTTTAATTAGGAAAGGATCGTCTGATAGATGTGGGTCTGCATTGTGTTTTGAGGTGACACACAAAGTTAGAGATGGACCACACACTGGATTGCGTCCGCTAAGGGGCCGACGATGCAGGTGAAAACGTGTCAGACCGTGCATGTCTCCGTTTGTTTCATCCTCCAAAGGGACGACTGCTTGAACATGTGTCACATGTTACATGTACAGGATTTATGCTCACGGCTCCTTCGCTTTTTCCCCACTGTGGCTGTAAATATGTATAAAATGTATCAATTTAAGTTATTCTCACGCACTAATTTTATATTTGCAATACGTCATCTTCCCCTTGGTTAGCCAGACATAAGCTGGATATTACTGGAAAGCCACACTTTTTACAGTGTGAGAGTTCATGCAGTGAGTGCTGAGATAGTACAGGGAAAGTAAAGAGGCAGACTGCAGATAGTAGTTAGTTATTTTGATATCTAAATGTGTTATTTTGATACCTAAATATGTTAGTTTGATACCAAAAAAGCATAATTTGAATGACCAGTTACAGTTTGAAATAACCTCACCTGAAATAAGTTGTTTTAAATGTAATTTTATATCCTGTGATCACACATGACTTCAGACATGGACAGTTAGTTACAGTAGATATGCTGTATGAAAACTGAATCAGGTCAACTGGATTCAAGTTTTTAATTCTAAAACATTTCACCATTTGGGCGGCACGATGGCTTAGGGGTTAGCACTGTTGCCTCACAGCAAGAAGGTCCCGGGTTTGAATCTGACCGGGTCCTTTCTATGTGCAGTTTGCATGTTCTGCCCGTGTCCATGTGGGTTCCCTCCAGGTGCTTCGGCTTCCTCCCACTTCCAAAGACATGTAACTCAGGTGAATTGGAAACTCTAAATTGCCCGTAGGTGTGAATGAGTTTGTCTGTCTCTATGTGTCAGCCCTGTGATAGACTGGTGACCTGTCCAGGTGAAAACCTACCTCTTGCCCAATGACTGCTGGGATAGGCTTCAGCCCCCCGTCATCCTTATCAGGACAAACAGGTACAGAAAATGGATGGATGGATGGTTTCACCATTCATCCAAATGGCTTCATCAGATGTTAAACCTCCAGTAACTACAGTACTGTAGTTAGTTACTGTAGTTACTGGAGGTTTAACATCCTTCTGTTCATTCATTTCTGACTGATGAAGCCATTTGGATGAATGGTGAAACATTTCAGAATTAAAAACTTTAATCCAGTTTTCATACAGTATATCTACCTGCCTGGATGACTGAGAATCTTTATCAGAATAGTTCAAGTTGATGTCAGTTAGAGACAAACGGGATTTTGCTGATGTTAGCTAGCTTGCATGCCATGAAAAGAAAATGCGACGGAGTAGATCACATTCTCATCTTCTACATTTATGTTGGAAGGCAGTCGTTGGAAATCTTGTGACAATCCAAAGTTGGCCTTGAGCTGCAAAAGGTTAAGAACCCTCTCTTCAAAAAAAAACCCTTGTGGTAAATTGTAATTGTAATTGGGCTATATGGGGTATGTGATCTGGAATTTCCAGGTCACATACCTCAAGCTATCCAAAGCCGTGTAATGCATATGACAATATAATGGCCTGTCACTAGTTTATATGATGTGGAGTTTTCTCTTTTGAGTCTAAAATCTTTTTTTCTTGCAGGACTCATGGCATAAACCCCGTCCTCAGGCTCGGCTTGTCCGTGGGGAACGTGGCTGAAGATCTCACTACTCTGATGCTTTNCCCCGTCCTCAGGCTCGGCTTGTCCGTGGGGAACGTGGCTGAAGATCTCACTACTCTGATGCTTTGTTGCCACATTTCAGAGCCTGAGAGGATCCGTCACGCAGTCGGCAGGAAGCATGCCTGCCCTGGCCACCGGAGCCGGCCACGAGCCAGGTACTGACCTTTTGGCCAGGAAATGAGCTCTCGACAAAGAAATACACTTATTAGATGTGTTTACTCCAACAGTGTTTATTCTCTTTAGTCACGGGTGTGTCCTGCTCCCCTTTGAAATGACTGATTTCAATAATGAAGTCATCAAATGTGGTTCCAGACTGCAGTTCATGTCTTGTTCTCTAAAAACAAGATGGCTCCTATTCCCACCAGTTAGGTATGCATGTTTGAGGCCCATAAATACTACCTGCATACACGTTATTATCATACATTACTGCCAACTATTTTCCAAAACATAAAACCGTATTTTAGTTTTTGTGTTATTTTGCCAAATCCCAAATCTTTCAAAACCAAATGTTCAGATGATACACACCTTAAAATTCAATGTTTTACCTGCTAACACTTATGCACAATTGTAGATGGAAGGGTAGTTTTACTTAAGAAGCAAAAGCCATTTTCTCCTGGGACTATATACCCTGATGGAGACATATTTTTTCTTCTGTGTAGCTCTGTGCTGGATTGGTTAAAGGACCATACCACAAATTTTGCATGTTTGAGCCTAATATATTCAATTTTCATGCACTTAAGGTTACTGACAGTCTTTCCCCAAAGCATAAAACTGTATTTCAGCTTTCCTGATATTTTGCAAAATCTCTTAATCTTTCAAAATCAAATATTCAAGTGATACACCCACCTTAAAAATCCATGTTTCACCTGCTAATAGTTACACAGCCTTATGAAGTCGTTTAAATTTTTCCATAAACACAGGTCTTCTTTTGGGACTATATTCCCCAGTGGAGACATACATTCACTCCACGCTTTTTATTGCACTTAAACGCTAAAATTACATAACTTCTAAAAAAAACCTGAATACACGTCTTGTTGGTGATGATGGATTACCTATCCCAAGAATGTTTCAAGTATCAACAAGTTGATTTTAATAGCAGAATGAACTGAAACCAATGGAGGTCTGGAAGGTAGGAAAAACATTTTTAATTCACCGTTCCAGTAGTATGCTTTGGGAAATGATTGTCAGTAACGTTACATGTATGAAAATTGAATATATTAGGCTCAAACATGCAAAATGGGTGGTATGGTCCTTTAAATTAAATAACTTTGACAAAAACTTTAATAGACATTTTGTTTGCTGTGATGGATTGTTCAAGCACGTTTCAGATCTCTACACGTTTATTTTAATGATGTACTGCAACAAACCAAAACCAATGGCAGCCTGGAAAAACAATTCTAATATTTACCACTCCAGTAGTATGTTTTTAAACAATTATTGACAGTAATTTAACAAGTATGTGAGTGGTATTAATTGGGGTTGAACATGCAAAATCACCGGTATGATCCTTTAAAAAACAAACAAAAAAAGTCTAAGGTTGTTTTATCTGGTGTGGGATGAATCCTCAAATTTATAGTTTAACAGCAAAATAAGGTGTGTAGATTCTCTCTCCCTCTCTCTCTCTGTCTCTCGCTCTCTCTCTCTCTCTCTCTCTCTCTCTCTCTCTCGTAAGTTCTGTGTGTGGATAAGTGTGTGATGTCACAGCGAGGAACATGTCAAACTTGTCAGCACCAGCACAGCTGCCAGAAATCTCCATGTCTCCCTTTCAGGAACACTGACCTCCTGTCCTGTCAGGCTTAAAGGAGCATACCGGTGATTTTGCATATGAAAGCCCAATATATATATACATCCCACATACTAGTTACATTACTGCCAACAACTTTCCAAAACATATGACTGGAGCCTTATATTTTAGATTTGTTTTTCGACCTCCCAAACTGCCATGATTTCAGTTCAGTCGCGATTAAAAGCAACTTGTAGAGATTTGAAACACACTTGTAAAACGTAATCAATCACGGCAAACCCAACGTTGATCTTATTTTTTTGTTGAAGTTACTGAATTTAACCGATCCAACACGGAGCTGTACTGAAGAAAATGTATGTCTCCACCAGGAAATAGATGGCTTTTACCGAGAAATTAGGAACGACTGTGCCTTCTATATTCAGACATATGTATTAGCAGGAGAAACGTTGAATTTTATGGGCGTATCACCTGAATGTTTGATTTGGAAAGATTAGGGGATTTGGCAGAGTAACAGGAAAACTAAAACATGGCTTATGTTTTGGAAAATGGTTGTCTGTAACATAGCGTGTATGCATTTATTGGGCTTAAACATACAAAATCAGCGGTATAGTCCTTAAATGGCTAATGGCTGGCTACATCATTACACACACACACACACACACACACACATGCATAGGACCTTGCTTCCCAACCAAACAAGCACAGGATAGCAAAACAGCTTAAGGAGGACAGACGTAAAGTCCCACTCTGATGGATAAAGAGAGTGTGTGTGTGTGTGTGTGTGTGTGTGTGTGTGTGTGTGTGTGTGTGGTGTGTGTGTCCAGACATTAACAACAGTTAATTTAGTCCCCATTGTCCTGGAAATTCATGCAGGCAGAGCAGAAATCCAGACAGTCAGTTACCATCAGAGTCATTTTGGGCAATTACCGGCAGGGGCTCGAGTTTCCAAATAAAACATGTCGGTCTCCTCCGGCCCATCTCCTCCGTTTCCTCCTTTGATGGTCCTGTGAAGTTGCGTCTGCAGGTGAAATACGATGAACATTATGGATAAATTGGAGGCCAGAGGGTGTTTGGACGCGGTGACGTCAGAAATACTTGTGGCTGACCTGCGTGGCGGGATTCTCAGCATGTAGCCATACAGAGAATACCAGCGGTGTTACTATGGGCCTTAAAGGACCATACCAGCGATTTTTGACGGGACAGGACTTTTATTTTCTCTAAAAGCTGTCCGTCTTCTCCTGGGACTATATTCCCTGGTGGAGACACACATTTTCTTATGTGTAGCTCCATTTTGTATCAGTTAAATAAAGTTACTTCGACAAAAAATTTAAAGGACCATACTGGCGATCATGCATGTTTGAGCCTAATATAATCAATTTTCATACATGTTACATTACTGACAATCATTTCCCAAAGGTTAAAACCGTATTTCAGCTTTCCTGATATTTTGTAAAATCTCTTAATCTTTCAAAATCAAATATTCAAGCAATACATCCACCTTAAAAATCCATGTTTCACCTGCTAATAGTTATTCAACCTTATGAAGTCACGGTTGTTTAAATTTTTTGATAAATGCAGGTCTTCTTTTGGGACTATATTCCTTGGTGCATTTTCAGATCACTCCACGCTTTTTATTGCACTTAAATGCTAAAATTATGTAACTTCTAAAAAAAAAAACCTGAATACACGTCTTGTTTATGATGATGGATTACCTATCCCAAGAACATTTCAAGTATCAACAAGTTGATTTTAATAGCAGACCAGAATGAACTGAGACCAGTGGTGGTCTGGAAGGTAGGAAAAACATTTTTAATTCACTGTTCCAGTAGTATGCTTTGGGAAATGATTATCAGTAACGTAACATGCATGAAAATTGAATATATTAGGCTCAAACATGCAAAATGGCCGGTATGGTCCTTTAAAAACAGACAGAGCTTAAACATGCAAAGTCACTGGTATGGTCCTTTAAGTTACACTAAGGTTACAACTAATTATGGAAATAACAGCGAACCCTGCACGTCTCATCTGACAATAATTCCAGAAGCAGTACTACACACACACACACACACACAAATATGGTCCTCTACTCAGGCCTTTAACATGACTGGAAAAATATTATCAATAATGCACAGCTCTTCTATTTCATTGGCACATTTGGTGTGTGTGTGTGTGTGTGTGTGTGTGTGTGCGTGTGTGCGTGTGTGCGTGCGNCATTTGGTGTGTGTGTGTGTGTGTGTGTGTGTGTGTGCGTGTGTGCGTGTGTGCGTGCGTGCGTGCGTGCGTGCATGTGTGTGACTTACTGAAATGACTGTTAGGGAGTGTTTGGAGAATAAATACGTAAGCAGACAGAGGGAGGGTGCATGAGCGATCATACCATCATAACACCACATCTCTCTCTGTCTCATCGTAAACTAACACACACACACACACACACACACATAGCAGCTCTCTGTCTGAATGAAGTTTCTAACAAATCAAAACAAAAGCTGAGAAATTCGACTTGGAAAACAATAACATGTTGGAAAACTGGAGAAGGTGTGACTGTGGGGAGTGTCAGAGAGTGATCGGGTCACTCTCTGGGTTTTTTTTTTTCAATTGCTTTATCTGATGATGCTGCACTTGGTGTTTGAAACTTTTTGTCTGGCGTGTAATTAACGCCCACTCTCCATCCCTCAGCATCCAGAATTTCCTGGACGGAATTTCATTTTGTGATGGAATTTGTTTTGTTGGCGGGTTCGTTTGGGATCGGGTGCAACAAACGCACCATTATTTTACATTCTAACAAGTCAGCCCTTTCTTTTCATTTGTTGACGAGGCCGATATAACGGGGAGTCTGCACCGCGGGGTCATCCAGGTGACAAGTCAAATGTCCACTCGGATTAACTCGAACACTCCGTACCACCCACTCACCCACCCACCCACAAACAAACGCTCCCTGTCTCCAGCTTCTGTTTAGTCATTTTACCTCCTGCTCAGCCGTGATGGAGTATTGCCGTGGGCTCGTACGAGGTTGGCTTTGCTGTTTTTGTTTTTTTTTTCGGCTCCCACTCAGGGATCATCATGCAGACAAAGCCCACCAGCCCGTCTGCTACGCACCATTTATCTCCACCCAAGCTCCACAAACTGCCAGATTAAATTCTGAGAAGACATGTTTTTTTCACGGTGTGTGTGGGTGCTTTTTGTGAAATGTGGCCGAGAAGCAACAACTCTACAAATCCCCACGGTGTCACGGTCCACACACTCTCTGCTGCACTGCTTTCACAGCAAAATGCTTCCCACTGTAATGAAATGAAAAGATAAAATAAGAAATTTAGTTCTGTTCTTTACACTGATAATCATTTCCCAAAACATACTAATAAATATTAGAATTGTTTTTTCTATCTTCCAGATTGTCATCAGTTTCAGCTTTGAAAATCAACTTGTAGAGGCTTGAAACGTGCTTAAAATAAATGCATGGAAGAAAATGTATGCCTCCGCCAGGGAATGTAGTCCCACGAGAAGACTGCTTTTAGAGAAATTAAAAACAATTGTGCCCTCTATGATCGTGCATGTGTGTTAGCAGATGAAACATTGAAATTTAAGGTGGGTGTATCACCTGAATTCTTGATTTTGGAAGATTAGAGAACTTACAGGAAAACTAAAATACGGTTTTATATTTGGAAATTGGTTGTCAGTAATGTATTCGCACTGTATCTATTGGGTTTAAACAAGCGAAATCACCGCTATCGTCCTTTAAAGGACCATACCGGCTATGGTCCTTTTGCATGTTTGAGCCTAATATATTCAGTTTTCTTACATGTTACATTATTGACAATCATTTCCCAAAGGATAAAATCCATTTTCAGCTTTCCTGATATTTTACAAAATCTCTTAATCTTTCAAAACCAAATATTCAAGCAATACACCCACCTTAAAAATCCATGTTTCTCCTATTAATAGTTATGCAACATTATGAAGTCATGGTCGTTTCAAGTTTTTGATAAATGCAGGTCTTCTTTTGAGACTATATTCCCTGGTGGAGGCATACATTCACTCCACGCTTTTTATTGCGCTTAAACACTAAAATTACTAAACTTCTAAAAAAAAAAGAAAAACCTGAATACACGTCTTGTTGGTGATGATGGATTTCCTATCCCAAGAACGTTTCAAGCATCAACAAGCTGATTTTAATAGCGTACCAGAATGAACTGAAACCAATGGTGGTCTGGAAGGTAGGAANCAACAAGCTGATTTTAATAGCGTACCAGAATGAACTGAAACCAATGGTGGTCTGGAAGGTAGGAAACATATTTTTAATTCACCGTTCCATAGTATGCTTTGGGAAATGATTGTCAGTAAAGTTATGTGTATGAAAATTGAATATATTAGGCTCAAACATGCAAAATGGGTGGTATGGTCCTTTAAACTTTGAGAAAGTTCTTCCTGCAGCCATGGCATGCCTGATATTTGCTTAATTTATCATTGCTGTCAAAGTGCGTTAAAGAGCAATATGCAAAACAAAATTTACTAAATTTACACTTCAGAGTTTGTGAAATTTTCATTTCTTTATATGTTTTCATCATATGCAGATTTCAGTGGAGGTTTGGAGGTTTTAACCTAAAAATGTGACTCTAGTCTGCCTTTCAGGATGAAGTGATGCATTTGACTTTGACTTGCTGCGTAGCTTGATGAGAGTCGTACAGATGAGAAAATATCTGAGAACATTGCAGTTTTTCCATGAGCGACTCTGAAACAGGCAGCATCTGGTTCTCAGAGGTCGCCCAGCGTCCTGCAGCGAGGGAGTGGGTGTTTGCTCCTCGCAGCCCCATTTCCTCCCTGCTTTTGTATTTATGTGATTACAGTTTTGTGGTTGAGGAACGGTCTGTCATGAGGGGAGGGGNGGGTGGGGGTTAATGGGATCATATTGGCAATATAGGAGACATTAAGTTAAAAACTAAATCTTTTTCAGATGGTCACTGCCTTGTCGGCTGAGTTTTTGTGCATCAGATCTTCAAGAACATATTTTATTATACCAGAAATTCAGGTTAAGTAAATTAGGGATATGATGATGTCACCCATATTGTTCATGTTCCATCTGGTTAAAGGACCATACAGCTGATTTTGCAAGTTTAAGCCCAATAAATGCTACCTGCAGACACATTACTTTGCTAACAAACCAATTTCCAAAAACATAAAACCGTATTTTAGTTTTCCAGTTATTTTGCCAAATCCCCTAATATTTCATAATTAAATGTTCTGGTGATACATCCACCTTAAAATTTATTGTTTAACCTGCTGTATGCAGATGTAGAAGGGACGATCTTTTCTTAATTTCTCTGAAAAAGCAGTCTTCTCCTGGGACTATATTCCCCGTTGCAAACATACATTTTCTTCTGTGTTAAATTTACGCCAACAAAAAATTTAATAGACGTTGACTCAAGCATGTTTCAAGTCTTCACAAGGCGATTTCTTTTTTTTTTTTTTTTANTTTTTTTTTTTTTTTTATAGCGTACTGGAATGAAATGAAACCAATTTCAGTCTGGAAGGTAGGAAAAACACATCTAATATTTACCGCTCCAGTATCATGTTTTGAAGTGGTTGTCAGTAATGTAACGTGTATGAGGGTTACAATTATTGGGCTCAAACATGCAAAACCACCGGTATGCTCCTTTAACTGGGGAAGGCGTGATTACTGCAGTAATAAGTGTCGTGGTCATGTGATTTGATACAGAAATGGGACTGGAAAACTTAATTATTTTCGCTTCAAATTTTAATTACGGCCTCATTATTAACAATATCTCACAGCGAAATTTAACATAATGAGTGTGTGAGCATTAAAAAAAGAAGTGCCTCGTGTGTGTGACAGAATTTTGGGCTGACAGTCAGACACACTAATGCTGCTGCTCACTCATTCTTGTCACTGTAAACGTGCACCTGAGCGTGCACCAGCCCACAGGCCACTCCCACTCCCACTCAGGCATGTCTAAAGACCCCGATGCCCCTTTTTAACCCCAGTAAAGTTAACTGTGTTATTCCATGAGGTACCTGCACCTTCTATCAACATTTACACGCCCCCACACGCCACTAAAAGCTGCCATTACTTCAGCCGTGCACACATGTGCAGGAGTCGGGCGACACTTGCATGAAGGACAACACATGGGAATCTTTAAATGGACAATGCTTTTGCCAGATAATCGTGTATGTGTGTGTGTGTGTGTGTGTGTGTGTAAGAGCAGGAAATAAGAAATACAAGGCAATTTATCCTTCAACATATTGATCATCCCCTGTTGGTTGGACAAGGTGAGAGGTGTATAATGATGTTTAGTACATAAAATCATAAATCTCCTTTAAAGGACAATACCTGCGATTTTGCATGTTCAAGCTCCATATATACTACCTGTATATACTTCACATTGCTGACAGCCATTTCCCAAAATATACTACTGGAGTGGTACATTTTAGAATCATTTTTCCAACCTTGTAGAGGCTTGAAACGTGCTTAAGATAAATAATCCATCACAACAAGTTTTTTTTTGTTGAAGTAACTTTATTTAACTCATGGAGCTGTGCGGAAGACAACGTATATCTCCACCAGGGAATGTAGTCCCAGGAGAAGACGGCTTCTACTGAGAAATTAAAATGATCATCCCTAAAAGGAAAAAAAAAAAACGATCATCTTCTTAAGGAGGGTGAATCACTTGAACGTTAGAGTTTTTAAAGATCAGGGAATCTGGCAAAATTACAGGAAAACCAAAATTCAATTTAATTTTGGTTGTCAGTAATGTAACATGTGTGCGGGTAGTATTTATGGGCTTTTAAACATGCAAAATTGCCAGAATGTTCCTTTAGTAATTGTGGTGTTAAAGGACCATACCGGCCATTTTGCTTGTTTGAGCCTAATATATTCAATTTTCATGCATGTTACGTTACTGACAACCATTTCCCAAAGGTTAAAACCGTATTTCAGTTTTCCTGATATTTTGCAAAATCTCTTAATCTTTCAAAATCAAATATTCAAGCGATACACCCACCTTAAAAATCCATGTTTCTCCTGCTAATAGTTACGCAGCCTTATGAAGTCATGGTCCTTTAAATTTTTCCATAAACGCAGGTCTTCTTTTGGGACTATATTCCCCGGTGGAGGCATACATTCACTCCACGCTTTTTATTGAGCTTAAACACTAAAATTACATAACTTCTAAAAAAACCTGAATACACGTCTTGTTGGTGATGATGGATTACCTATCCCAAGAACGTTTACAGTATCAACAAGTTGATTTTAATAGCAGAATGAACTGAAACCAATGGAGGTCTGGAAGGTAGGAAAAACATTTTTAATTCACCGTTCCAGTAGTATGCTTTGGGAGATGATTGTCAGTAAAGTTACATGTATGAAAACTTAATATATTAGGCTCAAAACATGGAAAATGGATGGTATGGTCATTTAATGATACGTCATAAATGGGATTATTTGTATCAAGGGTTTTTCCGTTCCGATGTTTAGAATGCTCTGCACCTTGGCCGGGTTTGATCTGTGTGGAAGCGTTGAGGAGGATGGTGGCAGAAATACCTCCAGCGCTTCGCTGCTGCTGGACGTCCACAGTCCGTCAGGAAGCTTCTCGTCATTTGTCGTTTTGTCTGGCTGGTCGCCGGGCCCGCGCCGCCGTGATAAAGCACCGAAACATGAGGATTTGTTGCCACTGGAAGCGCTCCCTGTTTCCAGTTAGTTTCATCAGAAATTTCCACATCATTTTAGCAAGAAGGAAAGAGTCAAAAGCAGCAGATGTAAAAAGAAAGAAATGGTGAAATGCTGACTTTTATTTGTTTGAATATGTAGAATTTGCTGCCCTTTTTTTGTTGAGCTGGGCCGACATCCTCCACTGTCTCCATCCAAAGCACACAGGGTGCTAAATCTGCTGAACTGGTCTTTGACAGCTGTTGGACATAATCACTTATATTAGAACAAATCTGAAATCAGTTTCATAGCCATGTGCTTCATTTGACCGGAATATTAGAGTGAGAGATGGAGAGAGATTTAGGACATATTTTTTAATATTTTTAACTTATGTTAATGCGTGAGCAACATGAAGCTTTTCATGTGGTTTTGGCAGAATGTAGGAGTTCTTAAAGTGCCATACAGGTGATTTTGCACGTTTAAACCCAATAAATACCCACATAATGCACATTGCTGATAACCATTTTCAAAATCATAAAACTGTATTTTATTCCAGTTTTATTCCATATTCCTGTTCATAATTTTGCAAAATCCAAAGTTCAGATGATACACCAACCTTAAAATTCTATGTTTCGGCTGCTAACATGAATGTCTGATTGTAAGAGGGGCAGTTTTTAATTTCTCAGTAAAAGCTGTCTTCTCTTGGGACTATATTCCCTGGCGGAGACATACATTTTTTTCTATGTAGCTTCTTGTTGGATTGGTTAATTAAGTAACTTCGACAAAAAAATTAGAAGGATGTTTGCTTCGCTGTGATGCATCATTATCTCAAGCACTTTTCAACTGTCTACAAGTTGATTTTAATAGTGCAATAGAATGACCTGAAACCAAAGGCAGTCTGGATGGTAAGAAAAACAAATCTAAAATGTACCGCTATACTAATATGTTTTGGAAAATGTTTGGCAGCAATATAACATGTATAGGGGTTGCAGTTATTGGGCTTAAATATGCAAAATCACCAGTATGCTCCTTTAAAGTCCTGCTGGCTGCAATTCCATGGCCGCAGCAAGCAGAGGTGGCGAGTCATTTGAATCTGGCCAGCTTGTCGCGGCTTCTGTGTTTTTCTGCAGCAGTGAGTGAATCTGATGTGGATTTTGCCAAACAGCAGCCTTTCATCTCCATCTGGGAAAAAGAAAAGTTCTGGACGGTCAAACTCCTTCCCGCAGACTCCAGAACCTTCCATCCCGACAGCCAACACCAGACTGGCACCGCGCTTCATTCTCCATCCTCCACTTCTCATGTATCTGTCTTCATCCATGATGCTGCCTGTGTTTCCATCTTTTTCTTTGCACGTGCTATGTGTTTCTAACCTGTTTACTTTTCTCCATACTTCCTTCCTGTTTGCTTCATTCTGTTTCGGTGGAATTCATAAAAAAAGTCACAGTGTCACACCAAGTAACAGCTGCCATAATTGAAGCTCATTCCTAAAGTTTCCCATACGTTAATCAGCACCCTGGTGTCCCATTAAGGTAGCATTGTTTTAAGGTGTGTCTTGGGTAAAAGCCAATGAAGATCAGTATGTTAAAGGATCATATCTGCCATTTTGCATGTTTGAGCCTAATATATTAAATTTTCATACATGTTACATTACTGACAACCAGTAAGTACCATTTCCCAAAGGATAAAACCTATATTTCAGCTTTCCTGATATTTTGCAAAATCTCTTGATAATCTTTCAAAATCAAATACTCAAGCTGTACATCCACCTTAAAAATCAATGTTTCGCCTGCTAATAGTTATGCAGCCTTATGAAGTCACGGTCGTTTAAATTTTTTGATAAATGCAGGTCTTCTTTTGGGACTATATTCCCCATGGAGATATACATTCACTCCATGCTTTTTATTGCGCTTAAATGATAAAACTATGTAACTTCTAAAAAAACCTGAATACACGTGTTGTTCATGATGATGGATTATCTATCCCAAGAACGTTTCAAGTATCAACAAGTTGATTTTAATAGCATACCAGAATGAACTGAAGCCAATGGAGGTCTGGAAGGTTGGAAAAACATTTTTAATTCACGGTTCCAGTAGTATGCTTTGGGAAATGATTGTCAGTAATGTTATGTGCATGAAAATTGAATATATTAGGCTCAAACATACAAAATGGGTGGCATGGTCCTTTAAGAGCCATGTTTTACTTTACTGCTTCATCTGGTGTTAAAACCACATTAACATGTTAAATCTGCAAAGGAAACAGAAATTCTGCTTTGGAACTGCACACTGTACTAAAGACTGATTACATAAACCTACACGTTACTCTCTGTAGTGTGTGTGTGTGTGTGTGTGTGTATGAGAGAGGCTGATGCAGAGCGCAGCAGATGATGCTTGATGAAGAGGCTCAGTGCCACCAGAATGTGTGCGAGATCAGATCAAAACTAACCCTTTAAATAAACTGGCTGATCAGCTGATTGAGTTTATCTATCAAATGTATTGATCCCAAACACACCTGAGGCAAATATAGTTTAAAGAGTTGCCCAGATTTCATACCACTGAAATTTACCACCAGACAAAAAAAAAAAACTTAGAATGATGTTTGCTTCGATGTGATGCATCATCTCAAGCATGTTTGAAGTCTCTGCAAGGTGATTTTAATAGTGCAATAGAATGACCTGAAACCAAAGGGAGTCTGGAAGGTAGGAAAAAATCTAAATCTAAAAAATAAAAAAAAAATCTAAAATATACCACTCCAGTAATACGTTTTGGAAAATGGTTGGCAGTAATATAACATTACAACATGTGGGTGACAGTTATTGTGGCTCAAATGTGCAAAATCACCAGTATGCTCCTTTGAAACCTACTGGCTGCTATTCTTAATTTTTGCATGGCGGTGTGTTTTATGAATCACTTCCCTAACATGTAAATAGGAAATATGGTAGTAGCGTCTATTTCAATGTAAAAGATGGCACTAACAGGTGTTTATGGATGAAGGAACACTGTTGTGTGACAATATTTCCCTTTATTGACATGCTAAGTCTTGCACTAACCTTTATTAATCCCCCTACATCTTTTGTGTGTTTGTCGGAAAGGGAAGAAGAACCTATTTTATGAAACGTAAAAGACAAGATATGCAGTATGTTATTTCATTTGAACTTATTGAAGGCGTTCTTCTCAATTCTCACCTGGTTACAACCGCTACATAACTACCGGCTCTATCGGGTGGTGGATAGATCCTGCGGACTATACGCATTCAATTATGCTGATTGGATGTGTCCTTTTGTCCTGAGCTCTGTTTCCTATGTGCTGACAGCACTTTGAAGCAGGTGTGACGAAGCACGGAGCAGAGGAGACGCGAGGCAGTCGCTACGTGACATTCGACGGCATGTTGAAAATAAGACGAAATAAAGTAAATGCTTTTTGAAAACCTTGGCCTGTCCTGGCTCTGAAGTGCAACTTTGATAATATCCTCCAGCCCGGAATCCTTTTGCTCCCCTCCGCGAGGCATGATCTCAGCAACAGCCAAGGATTCTTTAGGCCCCGAAATTACATACATCCAGAGTTCAGTCTGCGGTAGTGAAGCAGTCGATATGTGATTGGAGTGACAGTTGATTGCACCTGGATCGTTCCGCGGTGCTTGCTGAAGTCATTTTTCCGTGCCGCAGAGCCCTATCTAATATCTTGCATAAGTCGCTCTCTTCTTTTTTCTCTCTCTCAAATGATGGAGTTATTCAGAGAGCGTGACTTTGAAATATCATTGAAGATAATATCAGAGGGTTCAGACCCCTTGACCTGTTTTAATGTGGAGAAACAGTTAGGTCGTTGGAACTGGAAATGGGATGCTTTGTGGGCTTGAATGGAGTGTGGACTCCTGCTGTTTTGGTTCCTGGGCCAAACCTTACATATTACCTCCTTTCCTGCTGTTCCAGAGTTCAGCGGAGCTATATCCCCGCGTAGAATGCTGCTGAACTCATTGTAAGTTATGTTTGAAGATCATAGCATCTGCTCAGCAAATACATCATGTTGTACTATATAATTTTATGTCTGGTAAGTGATGCCGCACCAGTCAAACGGTCACTTCATCCAGGCAAGTTATGCTGCTATTGCTATTTAGTGCATCTGCCTGCCGCATTAGTAAAGAAAAAAAGAAAATAAGTAAAGAAAGAGAGTAGCAAAATAGGCTGTGGATGATGGGGACATGCTTTGCACGAGGTCAAAGAGCAATTAGTAACCTGCAGAGGTCACAACCTGCTTTGGAACTTCATCATATCTGTTTTAAAGTTAGTGTTGTGTTCATAGGTTCTGTGTTCCTCTTTTCTCCCTATAGGAAGGATTTATGAAACTTAGTGCCAGACTGAATGTGTTGATCAGGCAAATATCGTCACACAACCAAGTTTCTTCATTCATAAACACCGGTTAGCTGCATCTTTTGGTGTCTTGAAAACTGTGTTACTACAGTATTTCCTTATTTATATGTCAGGGAAGCGATTCATGAAACACACCAATACTCCAAAATTAAGACCTGTTTCGTTTTTAAAAAATGAAAAAATTAAGACCTGTTTCATTTTTCGTTGTTTTTTGTTTTGGTATGTGTTGACATTATGTGGGATGTGGAATTTGTTCTTCAAACTGGGAAGTGTATGTGGATGATGTTGAAAAAAATAAAAATTTGATCACAAAAAAAAAAAAAAANAAAAAAAAAAAAAAGACCTGTTTCAGTCTGGTGGTAAATTTAGCGATATGAAATTTGGGGGACGATTTAAACTGCTGTGTTCACCTCACATGTGTTATTGTCAATAAATTTGATATTTTAGCGCACCAGGTTGATCAGTCAGCATATTTAAGTGGTGAGTTTTGATGTGATCTCGGCATATTCTTGTGGTGCTGAGCCTCTTCCTCAAACCTCATCTGCTGTGCTCTGTCTCCCTCACACACACACACAGACACCACACCCTAGTCCCTCGTAGTGTGTGCATCTATTGCTTATCTTAGCGTCAATCTTTTAAAGGACCATACCGTCCATTTTGCATGTTTGAGCCTACTATATTCAATTTTCATACATGTTACGTTACTGACAATCATTTCCTAAAGGATAAAACTGTATTTCAGCTTTCCTGATATTTTGCAAAATCCCTTAATCAAATCAAAATCAAATAATTCAAGCGATACACCCACCTTAAAAATCCAGGTTTCGCCTGCTAATAGTTACGCAGCCTTATGAAGTCAGTCGTTTAAATTTTTAGATAAACGCAGGTCTTCTTTTGGGACTATATTCCCTGGTGGAGACATACATTCACTCCACACTTTTTATTGCGCTTAAAAGCTAAAATTACATAACTTCTAAAAAAAAGCCCTGAATACACGTCTTGTTGGTGATGATGTATTACGAAGAATGTTTCAAGTAACAACAAGTTGATTTTAATAGCGAACTAGAATGAACTGAAACCAATGGTGGTCTGGAAGGTAGGAAAAACATTTTTAATTTACTGTTCCAGTAGTATGTTTTGGGAAATGATTATCAGTAATTTAACATGTATGAAAATTGAAACTATTAGGATCAAATATGCAAAATGGCCGGTATGGTCCTTTAAATATGAAGCAGATTGTTAACATGCTGACCTTTATAGCTTTTACCTGTGACACCCCAACAATTCTTTATGAACAAGCTTCAGTTTTCATGATGCTAATTTAGTATGATGCTGGTAGCTACTGTGATGTTAAAAAAAAAAAAGAAGNAGTTTTCATGATGCTAATTTAGTATGATGCTGGTAGCTACTGTGATGTTAAAAAAAAAAAAGAAGAATTCCGCCCTTTATGTTTTACATAAAAGGGAAGAGAAAAACACTGTTTATGTCCTAACCGCTGTGGAGGTGTAGGCGTGAGAGGGGAAGTGCTGTTTGGCAGTTCCAGCGGTCACTTCCTCTGTTCGGGAAGCGTCGGAGGCCCTGGACTCTCCAGTTTCTCTGAAGAGTGTTTCAGCCGTCCTGCATAACATCCAGCCGGTCTTCAGGACCTCTGGGCTGGACCGGTCCAGGACTCACCACAACAGACCTTCGTGGTCCAGTGGAAGACGCTGCCTGTCGGGCCAAAATAAACTCAAATGAATCCAGACCAGCCCTGCGAGAAACAAGTAGATCCACCCTTTAAGCGGTGGAGAGTTTGGCATGATCTTGTTTCCTTTTTTCTCTTTTTCCTCTTTCTTTGTCTCTCACTGTCTGATGTTTCAACTCGACACACAGATTTACACACGACTATCTGGGATCTCTCTCTCTCTCTCTCTCTCTCTCTCTCTCTCTCTCTCTCTCTCTCTCTCTCTCCACATTTAATAGTGTCCACATAGTGATTTGACCAACATGGATTTGTTTTGGCTCACTTCCTCTTTCTCTCTCTCTCTCTCTCTCTCTCTTTCTGTATCCGTTTATTCCCTCCCTGCTTGTCCACCCATACATTCTTATATTTAATTTCAGCTTTGCAGGGCCCTTGTTTAGCTCTTGGCTCTGTTTTTTTTTTTTTTTTTTTTTTTTCTGGGTCTCTGGGTTCAGCCTGACAGTGACCTCAGAAATGGAGTACGGTTCATTCACAAAAAGTGTTTTTTGGGGTTTTTTTTTAAGTTTTTAATTCTGATCAGCTAATGATGATGGTGTGTGCCATAATTTACTGTTTGCTCCCCACTGTCCACCAGTATCGACAGGAAGGGACTTGAGGAATTGTCAGAAGGAATAAAGAATGAAATAACTGAATAAAGCGTTGACAGGAGGGAGAATGCTCCCTCCTTCCTTTCCTCGTTCCCTTCTTCCCTCTGCTACCATTATCTTAGCACAGTCTACAGTAATGATATTACCATATCCCTCCCCTCCCTCGGTGCCTTTCCTACACACCTCCATGTCATCCCATGTCTCTTTAAATCTGTTTTAATATATATTATGTGAGATGTTCTGTTGGGAGTTCCATGTTGTAAATCATTGAGGGGACCAGCTGCCCTCAGGCCTGTTAGCCAGGGAGGAAGATTTCTACATTTCTGGTGATGAGGATGACAGAGCCAGGCATCACATGACTACATACACAACAGGCCAGAAGTTTGAGGTCGCCCCCATATTTAAAAAAAAAAAAAAAAAAANTTTTTTTTTTTTTTTTTTTTTTTTTACAATTTATTGCACAGGAAATTACAAAAATACATAAAATAGATGTAACTAATTAGTTTTCATTAGGCCTCAGATTTCTGGTCTGTAATGTACAGGGGGCTTAGCTAGTGTTCAGGAGAAACATCACACGTTTCTGTTAAATAAAACACTAAGACTTCCTGTACTGAGGCCTGCTTTAGAAAGTTTTAGTCAGTAACTGCCCTTCTTTTTGTTGCCGATATTATAGAGGGAGTAGTTTCTTCTTCATTTTCTCTTTTTTTAATCCTTCAATCTCCTCTAATTCTAAATTGAAGATGCATTACTGCCCTCTACGTTGTGAATTACAGGCACAGATGACGTGGTTTTTTTTTTCAATAAAACTTTATTGGAATTGTCAATGGACAAAGCCAAGAGTAGGTTGTGTTTAAACATATAATGTAAGTAGGTCGGGCATTAACGGTGTTATGCTGCGTTCCAGACGACTCGGAACTCGAAATTTTCCTACCACCAACTTGAAAAAAATGCATTGGAAGGGCATTTCAAAGTCGGAGCTCCGACTTGGAAACTCAGATCAAATCCATCTACCCCAACTTCACAAATATGACGTCGTCACTCAACATGGCAGCACTTGTGGAAGCGAGGCGAAATAATTAGCCCACAGCCAAATAAAGTATTTTTTCATGCATGACATTGGAATAAAAAGGTCAAAATATGACAGCAAGTTAACTATCTTTCATGTATAATAACTGTTTTCCATTAATACATAAGTGTGAATAATTTCAGACAATTAACTTTTCTGCACAAATGTTTAATACCGTGGTTAGTAACACACATATTCAGCCAGCAAAAAATAAACACACCTGTTAACTGTAATACAGTCCAACCAAACAGTCCTGTAATAAACACTAACTTTACTTTAGTTAGTACTTATTACTAACTTTATTTATTTTATATTATTTATTGGCATTCATCCATATGTTTTGTTTATATTTTGCTGGAATGCTTGGAGGTCAGAAGTCAGAGTTGGAATTTTCAACTGGGAAATTCCAAAATCCCAATTTGACTGGAATGCAGCATAAGCACAGAGATCAGGGGCTTTAGTTGTGAAGGATGGTTGATTCAATCGTGCGGTGGAAGATAAGGCAGCGTGATCGCCGAAAGTTGTACAGTCTCTGTGTGGGTACGCAATACACAGCAGGACACACGAATCCAAACTAGCCTGAAAGTTCAGTCAGTCGTTCATTTATGCAGCCAGAATGAACTGTTGAGTTAAGTCAATCATTTTCAGCTATGATTTATCCCAGCTTCTCTCTCTCTTTCTCCCTCCCTCCCTCTCTCCTTTCATGAAAGACTCAAAGAAGTAGCCAAAGTCGCCCAAGTTTGTTTTGACGTTTCTTTACACGATCGCTATTAGTTCCGAGGCTTTCGAGCGCTGTGCGGTTGCATTTGAAGGGTTGAATTTTTGGGAGGGCTTTTTTTTCTGCTGCGTTAGTAAATGGAGCAGAAGGTTTTTGATGCGTATAACCTGCTGGACTGGACTCTATATGGGCCTGACATTGAGTGGGCTTGGCCGGTTTGGCCGTGATCTCCCGGGATCACGGCCAAATTGAAGGCCAGAATAGAGCAGCAAACATGAATCTGCTGCTACTCTCCATCAGTAGCACTCCAGGGCTTGTTGTGTTTGGAAGGAACCTCGGCCTTTGCTGCTTTTGTTTCTCTCTCTCTCTCTCTCTCTCTCTCTCTCTCTCTCTCTCTCTGCACTGAATCTTGAATCCATCAGCTCCCCAGTCTGGTTCTTGTTAAATCGAATTTGAAATATTTGCAGCTTTTTTTTTGAAGGTGGGCTTGTAAACCATTCGAGCCCTCGCTAGATTTGTATCATTCTGAGGAGATTCAGATTTGGCCGGTCATTGTCGCAGTCGCCAAAAAGCCGGGCTTATGCTGCGGCGATCACTTCTATCTGGGCCACGCATTGTTTATTGTCTTCCTGGAGTCCATCAATACACATAATTACATACATACATAAGAAAACAAACAGTCAAACAGACATAAAATATACAAATTAAACAGGTATTATGTAACTTTTAAAAGCTGTTAAACAGTTGAGTTCATTTGCTTCTCGTTAGACAATAAATACATAAAATCTCAATTAAATCAATAACAAAACACCTCAAAGATGGTTTCAATTAGGTCTGGATGTATGTCTGGATAAAGGCAAAAATCCACTGTCCTCGTGAACTCGTGAACGTTGCTGGTGCACAGCCAGGCCTGTTCACTTCACTTTGCTCAAATTGAATTATTTTTCAGTGCACAGGGTCATTTCAGAGCATTTCGCTTCCATTTTTAGTTTTGGTTTTCAGATGAAAAAATGCAGATATATTCAGCACAACAATCACAATCTAAAGCTGGGAAAAAAGTGGCAAAATATGCAGATGTATTTTTTTAAAGGATCATACTGGTGGTTTTGCATGTTTGGACCCAATAAATACAACATACTACTGGAGTGGTAACTAGAATTGTTTTTCATACCTTCCAGGCTGCCGTTGGTGTCAGTTTTTTCCAGTATGCTAATAAAATCAACTTGTTGAGACTTGAAATGTGCTGCGATAATCAATCCATCACAGCGATTTCTGTTGAGGAAATGGTATGGGATGGTCGGTCTTTCCATCAGTCAAAAATAATTTAAAGCAGTCACACACTTTGTAGTGTTTTGGAGAAGGCAGATGGACGGCCGCGCCAAAATCTCACGGCAAATATCAAAACACAAATTAACCACGTTGGAAAATGTTTCAAGCCTGCTTATCACTGACACGAGGAGAGGGAAGGAGAAAGATGTGTGTTTGGCACGTGCTTAAAGCTCCGGAACTGTTAGCTTTTAACACACACCTGATTTGATTTTACGGTTTCTCGAAAATTCAGGCGTGTATATCCTGTGATGAACTCTCCCCTGGTGCAATTTAGTCCAGATATTAGCTCGGACATGAGAAACATTTATGGAGTCGCTTTATGCTAACTGGCTTTTGTTGCAATTTATTTTTAGTCAATCATTTTATTTTTTATTTTTATTTAAATGTTTATTTAGAAAGGGACCGATGCAGAGACATATGTCATTCACAGAATAACTAATGCTGTCCCTAGTTGGGCTTTCACAGAAGTACATAATCCACAGTACAACACTACAACATTAGAATAACTACAAAACAAAATAAAATACATACTCATGCAACTGAGCAGGACAAACAACAAANAACATTAGAATAACTACAAAACAAAATAAAATACATACTCATGCAACTGAGCAGGACAAACAACAAAACAATTACACAACCCACAACGTAGTATACAATACAAATACCCATGCATTTCCATCATTAAAACCCACTTGAATACAATCACAGTCACATAATTTGTAAAAAATAACATATAAAAGTCTTAGAGCTATACCGGATTGAGGACAGCTGTTAACCCGTGATTACACTCTTGAGTATTTTTCAAATGTTGTTTCCTTAGATTTTATTCAGACTGAATGTGTTTGTGCAGCACTTTTGTGTTTGCATGCATTGGTAAATGGAGCAGGAGGTCTTTGATGCATATAACCTGCTCGACTAGACTCTGTATGTGCCTGACATTGAATGTACCCCCTGGTTGACGGGACCAAATACATGGCCCATATAGAAGTGATCGTCGCAGTATAAGCGTGGCTTTTTGGCGACTGTGTCTTATTATGTCTTATTTGTGACTGCATGCATTTTCATACATTACTGCTCAAAAGTAGAATCACTTGTGATTTCAGTAGTTCCTGCTATTTTATTCAATAATAGTGTTTTTTAAAGTATATGAAACAAACACCAAGATGTATTTTAAGATGTTTTATTTAGTATTTCAAGTATTTGGAGGAAAAAAAAGAAGTTTTTAAATGATAAATAACACTATTTTAGTGATTTCTCTTCAAAGTTTCCACTGTGAGATTTAATCTCTGCTTTGTAAATATGTAGCATCAGTTTCTAGAGCGTCAAGGAATAATCTAGAATTTCCTAATAATCTCTGGAACCACATACAGATTCTCTATATGAATCTGGAATCATCTACAACTCATGTCAGGATTCTGGACAATCGTAAACTATCTTAATTTTTTTACAGCTTCTTGCAAATTATTTTAAACCTGTAGGCGCAAAATACTAACAGACATAGAATCATTTTATACATACATATGAAACAAAACTAGTTTTATATTACTGGAAGCATTGATTCATTGTGAAAATCACTAGTGATTCTAAACCTTTGGGCAGTCGTGTACATGTACATCTTTGTGTGTGTGCGTGTGTGTGACATCCATATGCATTTCCTTTTCCTCCTCTTCAGGTCTGTATGAGCTGCTGGCAGCTTTGCCGTCTCAGCTGCAGCCTCATGTCAGCCGCGCTGAGGACGGCACTTTCCTCCGGGACATGTTCGGAGAGAGGAGCCTCCAGTCTCTGGTCAAGGTACCAAAAATGTTCTCTTCTTCTTTTCCTTTCAGGTGTTGTGGAGTGTGTTGTGATTTATGTTTAATATGTCTGGTTTTAATCCTTGTGATGTTACTAGAGCAGTGGAAAGGATATTTAAATCAGCCTGTCTGCGATGGTGCTTTAAAGGACAATAGCAGTGGTTTTGCATGTTTGAGCCCAATATAGACAACCCCCATATGTGTTACGTTACTGATGATTTCCCAAAATGTGCTACTAGAGCAGTAAATGTTAGAATTGTTTTTCCTACCTTCAAGACTGCCATTGGTTTCAGTTCATTTCAGTACACTATAAAAAATGAACTTGTAGAGACTTTAAACAAGCTTGAGATACGTAATCCCCCACAGCGAACATGACATTTTGACATGACAAGTAACTTTATTTAACCAGTTCAACATGGAGCTGCATGGAAGACAATGTATGCCTCCTCCAGGGAATATAGTCCCAGGAGAAGACAGCTTTTGTTGAGAAATTAAAAACAACCATCCCTTTTACATTTGGACATATTTATTATCAGATGAAACACTGAATTTTAAGGTGGATCACCTGAACATTTGATTTTGAAAGATTAGAGGGAAACTAAAATATGGTTTTATGTTTTAGAAAATCAGTTGTCAGTAATGTAACATGTATAGGGTAGTATTCATTGTGTTTAACCATGCAAAATCACTGGTATGGTCCTTTAACGCTGCAGATTTGGTGTGTATTTCACTAGAATGCTGCTTTCACGTTCCTCTGCTGACAGAGCACAGCTTCTTTGTTTCTCCCTGAAAGCTTGAGTTGTTAAAGTTGAATGCTTGAGCAAAATACACAAATCATGAATCAGTGGAAGCCAATTCTGGGCATGATTCAAAAGGAACATTTCAGTGGTTTTAATTGATGTCAATCTTAATGTTTCAGAATATAAAAATAAGACAAAATTCATTTAAAAAGGACAAGATGGATATAATATTGTCAATGAAGTTATTCTAGCCTTAGACCAGAAGATGGGAATTTCACCACTGGTATTGGACTTTTTCTAAATCTTTTCCATCTTGCCCATTTTCTCAGTCACATCCTTCCCGTCCATTTTTTTTTTTTATCTATGGGCATTGGGACTGGACCAAAACGATTCCCTCTCCTAATCCACATACCACATGGCTTCTCCATTTCACATTAAAAACTCACATTCACCCCCTTTTTCAACATCATTCGATTCCGTCTTCTCCCTCCCTTCCTCTCAGTCTCATTCATGCATCCTGAGTTTATTGTCATTCCGGCGGAGTCTCCCCCACCCAGATTCCCTAACTCGTTCTCTGCCAGCGTGAATGGGAATTCTGCAGGCGGCCGACGTCTGTGGTCCGGTTGCTCCCTGTTGAACCAGATACAGTATGTGTAGCCGTTTGGGGAGGAAGATGAGCACACTTGATATCTTTATGGAAGCAGACAGATGAGGTCATGAAGTCTGTCTGCTGGAAGCTCGTCTTCTCTCTGCTTCCCATCTGCCGTCAGCAGCCATATTTCAATGTGTTTGCTTCATTATTTCACCGGGAAGATGATGCGACTGCTGTTTCTTCATTTTCTCCAATTCACTACTGTCAGTGAGAATTATTACAAGCTAAATTTGACTTGTAGTTAAATTTCGGTGGTTTTGCATGTTTAAGCCCAATAAATACTACCTGCATTGCATGCATGTTATGTTACGCCAGCCACTTTTAGTTTTTAGGTTATTTTTCAAGATCCCCAAATCTTTAAAAATTAAATATTCAGGTGATACATCTGCCTTAAAATTCAATGTTTTGCCTGCATGTAGAAGGTGCATTCATTTTAATTTCTCGATTAAAGCATTTTTCTACTGGGACTATATTTCCTGGTGGAGAAATACTTTTTTTTTTTGCATGTAGCTGTGTGTTGCATGGGTTAAANAAAAAAAAAAAAAAAATCATAATGCCACATGGTTCGCTGTGATGGATTATGTATCTCAGCCACTTTTCAAGTCTCTGTAAGTTGATTTTAATGGCATACTGGAATGAGCTGAAACCAATGGCAATTAGAAGGTAGGGAAAACAATTCTAATATATACTGCTCCTGTAGTATGTATGCAGGTTGTATTTATTGGGCTCAAATGTGTAAAATCACCAGTATGACCCTTTAATGCTACATTTGACTGCATCCTTCTTATTTTGTCTGTCTCTGCATGTAAAAATAATGCTGAACATTGTTTTCGTGTGTTGGAATCGTATGTTTTCTCTCGGGTGGTCTCTCCTGTACCACAATCATTTTGTCACAGAGAAGATTGAGAGAGAAAACTAGATGTAATTTTGACCCACCCAGCGCCCTCCCTTCCAAAAAAATAAAATAAAAAGAGGGGCCTTTACTTTTTAAGCGTGTTTGCTCAGGATCCAAGGCTGTAATGTGCCTGCATGAGTGTAAAAGTGGCTGAATTATGGCACACCTCAAACCTGAAGGTCATTATTTGAGGAAACCTGAACCATTTGATGTCTGGATTGTTATGGATGGCCGCGGGGGAAGAAAAAAAAAAAAAAAANAAAAAAAAAAAAAAAAAGCATCTCTAATGTAGATAATTATGGGCAGGGCCTGTGCTTGTTTAAGCTCTTATACTCGTTGGCTTCAAACTAAACATTCACTTGATATTAATAAAGCTGGTATTATCTGTGTTATTTAATCAGGCTTTAGGGTGGAGCTTCCAGATTACAGTCACATGACATTCTAACCACCCTCGATTATAGATGATCCACAGCGATCCT
The DNA here is from genome assembly GCA_014773175.1 of Lucifuga dentata. Lineage (NCBI taxonomy): Eukaryota > Metazoa > Chordata > Actinopteri > Ophidiiformes > Bythitidae > Lucifuga > Lucifuga dentata. The sequence goes on from VXCM01000714.1 coordinate 167,987, forward strand.
GCAAGTGAAACCTAACCAGGACTGTTTTTAACTATTATTATGTTTTTAACTATTATTGCCAAAACGCTTTTAGTGACAGAGGAGATAATTTGCCGCTGCAACAAACCATGCAAGTGCAACTGGGTGGAAAACAGTTATGAGTTCTGAGGCAACACTCATATCAGTCAATCAAAATCTCAAAGACAACATGATCTGTTTGATGAGTTTCTTCCCGTGCTTTCTTAATACATGTGTACGTTTTATTATTCGCTCATTTTAGTTAAATCTTGGCCACATTTTATCACTTCATTCCCTCGTTTTAGTTCGATCATGGCCACGTTTCGCTAAATGAGAAATTCTGAGCAGGGGATTTTGGGCATAATTACTCCAAAATGCTATAGTAAAAATTGTTCATAATGTGTGTGCTGAATCAAACCATACCAATTTCATCAACTACTTATGGAAATTTTGGTTTTTAAAGCACATCAAAAATGAAACAATAGGCCATTTATGTCTGTTCAAAACTGAAACGCTCGATGCCATTTTTGAAAATTAGCATATTCTTGTAGCCCGTAAGTGTTTGCAGTGTCTTTTTCTTCAATATTTTCTTGTTGATTGAGATAAACCAAGCATAATACACTTGCACACAATAATTTCCAACAGTTTTTGACTGTTTCAAAGTAGTTACTGTAAAGTACAAAACAAATGCACAACTGATTTCTTGGTGTGGCTGGCTTGACTTCAACTTCACGCAGCTGGATTGATGCAATTTTCACAAGGGGGACTAGGAATAATAATAAAAAAAAAAAAAAAANAAAAAAAAAAAAAAAACTAGGACATCATGGCCACGATTGCTCTAAAACGAGAGAACTATGGGTAAAACATGGCCATGATTTAACTAAAATGAGGGAACTAATTGATAAAACGAGGGAACTAATTGATAAAACGAGGGAACTAATTGCTAAAACGTGGTCACGCGCTATAAAGTGTGGGAATGAATTCATAATACACGGCCACGATATCCATTTTTTTTCCCCCGGATGTCATATCAGAGGCTCCGCACATTCTTGCTTTGTCTTCAACAGAGGGAAACTGAGCTGCTTTTAGCGTCCATTATGGTTAGCATGGAGGAACAAGTGGAGATTGTCCCACTCCAGACAGGCAGAACTATGTGTTTCCTCTGCTTTCCACTCGGTGCTGAGATGTGAGCCAGCGAGCCAAATAGATGGACGGGCGGACTCCGAAACAGACAAACGCACAGAACAACCATCTCATCTTTCAGAAGAGCCCGGCAGTCAGACACAACATTTTGGCTAACATGGCTAATGTCAGTGGCACGCCATTGATAAAACCTTAATTGTCCCCTTCCTCCGAAGCCCCACCACCAAATCTCAACAGATCCAAGCTTGCGTTCTGAGGGGATGTGAAAAGGATACACCGAGAGGCTGAAAAAAGTGGAGAGAAAACACACATATCATGCTAATCTGACAGCCAGGTCACTCATATGGAAACGCTCAGGCCTCACCTGGGTAATTAGCTAGTGTCCGTTAGTGGTCGCTCCGTCTGGAGGAAGAGAGGAGGACCAGAAGAGGAGGTGCCAGAGATGGAAAGAGGGACAAGACATTAAGAAAAAAAAATAAAGGAGAGATTTCTTAAAGCAGACTTTGTGTCTTTCTGTCTCTCCTCACCTGCCTTCACCAGGTTTGGGATGGCCTCTCGCGTCTCTCTTAATCTGATTACGTCCCCGAGATGAAACAAATATCCTCTAATATCGTCTTTCAGCGGGACCCAGGCCTGGGCCTCGCACGGTTGCCTCATTTTGCAAACTTTTCATTGTTGCAGCATCGGGGGGTTGACATGAAATATGAGCGCTGGCATTTCTGGTTAGCGTAGCTGAAATGACGCACAGCTCCACTTCTTTCAATTAGAGGTTGCTGTTCCACCGCCAAGCTCCTTCTCCACAAAAACAGCCTCAAGAATTATGATACAATATTCAATTTCCACTTTCATCAGGTGCGATTCTCCTGTAAAACTACTTTTCTGAAACCCCTTTGTCATGTGGTCAACCAATTTTCTCCTAAATTATGTTCTTATTAGTTGCTAATGGGTTTAAAGCTGCCCAGAAATATTGCTGAAGGATTGATTTTTTTTTTTTTTTTTTTTTTAAGGGCAAAGGCCTTTAATAATATGCAAATGATATGCAGTTGCTGTAATTAAAATGTAAAGTCTGTTTTTGATGAATGGCTTCATTTAGAGACACACTGGCCTGTATCCCTTGTGTATCAGATCTGATATCAAAGATGGATTTTAAGACTTAAAGGACAATACCGGCAATTTTGCATGTTTGAGCCCCATATATACAACCTGCTTGCACATTATGTTACTGACAACTATTTCCTAAAATAAACTACCATAGCGGTAAATTTTAGAATTTTTTTTCTTACTTCCAGACTGCCATTGGTTCCATTTAATTCCAAAATCAACTTGTAGAGACTTGAAACGTGCTTGTGATAAATAATCCATCACAGTAAACACAATGACTATTAAGATTTTTGTTGAAGTAACTTTGTAAAACCGGTTCAACATGGAGATACATGAAAGAAAACATATGCCTCCGCCAGGGAATATAGTCCCAGGAGATGACGGCTTATACAGAGAAATTAACGACTAACAATGACTTCTACATTCGGACATACGTTTAGCAAGAGAAACATTGAATTTTAAGGTGGATGTATCACCTGAAAATTTGATTTTGAAAGATTTGGGGATCTGGAAAAAATAACAGAAAAACTAAAATGCCTATAATAAAAAATAATATAATGTTTGTCAGTAATATAAGGTACATGTGCGTAGTAGCTATTGTGCTTAAACAGTATGGCCCTTTAAGGCCTTTAAGCACCAGAAGCATATAATTTTTGTGACTATTTTGTGTGTTAATAATATTTTTCAAACTCTTGCCCTGTTAATGTTCGCTTTATGAAATTGCAGCATTTATTTTTTGGCTCAAGCTCGATTCTTCACCTGCAAATACAACACAACAGACCGATCAAAGCGTTGTTTGCTGCTAACGTCAACTCAAAACATTCAGAAGACTCAAAACGGCAGATCGTCTGATTGTTTTTGTGTCGCAGAAGCTGTCCTGTATGATAAAAGGGACAAAAATTATAAAGACAACGTCTGGAGGACGGTAGATGAAGAGCTTCATCATGATGATGGTGGATTAATGATCCTCAGCTCAGAAGTTACCAGAAAGCGATCATGATAACGCTTTAATTCCTGTATCAAATAATGAAATTCTCCGTGCTCTTGTCTCCTCCTTAGTATTGGCTACGCTCAAAATCTGTTTTTTTCCTCCTCCTTTTGTTAAGTAATTATTATTGTTATTATTATTATTTATATGTATATATATATATATATTTTTTTTTTTTTTTTTTTTGGTAGCGCATATTTTTGGGGTAAACCTTTATAAATGTTAGCAAAAAATAAATAACTAAATAAACATGTCACATTCAGGGCCCTGGGAACATATTTTAATTGGGAGTGTGGTGACAGCAGGTGGTGCAATGCCCTCTGCTCTAAAATACGGCTGCAGTACCACAGCCCACCAACAGGGGGCCCCACTTCCTGCGACCATAGTCACGTTTGGTGTAAGTATATTTACAGCGACAAGTTCACCTCCAAAAAAAAATTGCAATTTCGTGTTTCTTCTCGTCGCTCTTGTTGCGTAACGGCCTTTAGCCTTTAACGTGCACGCAACACATCCTCTTTGTGTGCTTATCTCACCCTTTACCTACCTCTACCTTCTTACCTCACCCCCGCTCAAAAATCCAAAAAGGAAATTGTTACAAACTTCACGCCCTTCTGTAATTGGCGTCTGCGAGTCCTTTAAGCCCACACCCTGAACGCAGCAGTAAAAGCTGGCTAATCGTCTGTGTGGTGCAGAACTCAGCCTGTAAGCCTATACCACCTCAGAGATCCATTCGTACTGTCTGTGGTTAGCACGTCCTGCGCTCCGCTCTCCTCTGAGGTCTGTATTTATTATTTTGGGGGAACAGGAGCCCTTGTGGGGAGTTGAGCTAACACCTGCAGGCTGCTCTGAGAGGAGAATCTCCATCCTGAGGGAGAGACGACCTTCATATTGATCCAGTCTTCTGACAAAACTCAGTTAGGCAACTTATTGCACCCGCGGCATTCCCTTTTTTTTTTTTTTTTTTTTNTTTTTTTTTTTTTTTTTTTAGTAGAAAAAGCATGGGGTTTTGCTGCTGTTAGGGATCAAAAAGTTAGGGATCACAAAAAAAATAAAAAAAAAATTCACTTTCTTATTTGAAATACACTTTTTTTGTATGATTTGTTTTGTATTTCTTAATTTATTTAGACCAGAAAAAAGACAAAAACCAGGTATAAGAAGAGGAAGGGACAGAAGACGGAAAAGCAGCAGAATATATATTTTATACCGTCATTGGTAACAGCAGTCATAAGTTATTGTAACTTTTTGTTTTGATCTTAGATTATAAATGTATGTATATTTGTGTGGCTCTACATTCAATCGGGAGTGGACGGCATATCACCTATTTTGCATATTTGAGCCTAATACATTCAGTTTCCATACATGTTACGTTACTGACAATCATTTCCCAAAGGATAAAACCATATTTCAGCTTTCCTGATATTTTGTAAAATCTCTTAATCTTTCAAAATCAAGTATTCAAGAGATACACCCACCTTAAAAATTGTTACACAGCCTTATGAAGTCACGGTCCCTTAGATTTTTCCATAAATGCAGGTCTTCTTTTGGGACTATATTCCCTGGTGGAGACATACATTCACTCCAAGCTTTTTATTGCGCTTCAACACTAAAATTACGTAACTTCTAAAAAAAAAAACCTGAATACATGTCTTGTTGGTGATGATGGATTACCTATCCGAAGAATGTTTCAAGTATCAACAAGTTGATTTTAATAAAATACCAGAATGAACTGAAACCGATGGAGGTCTGGAAGGTAGGAAAAACATTTTTAATTCACTGTTCCAGTAGTATGCTTTGGGAAATGATTGTCAGTAACGTAACATGTATGAAAATCGAATATAGTAGGCTCAAACATGCAAAATGGGTGGTATGGTCCTTTAATATGGACATTGTCCAGCATGAGGGATTAATGTGCATTGTTGGGTCTTGCTCAGGCTTCTGCAGAGTGGTGTCCTCTGTAACTTTATGGGTGCACATGTAAGGCCTTTTTAAAAATATATTTCTTCCCTCAATAAAACAAAATTTAAAAAAGGGAAAAAAAAAGTACACTTTCTAAAAACAGATGTTAATTTATGGTTAAAAAATCTCAGGTGCATCCAAATTAAATTCCATTTTTTGCAACATTATGCAATGTGCTTATGCAAATAATTGTATAAAAGTTTAATTCATACAGCATCAAGTTCTAATATCATATTCGGGGTTGACAAACAAGCAAAACTGAATTGAGCCAGAATTGACGATGGACAGGCCTTAAAGGACCATACCAGTGACTTTGCATGTTTAAGCCCAGTAAATACTACCCGCATACACGTTTTCGTTATTAACATCTATTTTCCAAACATACTACTGGAGAGGTAAATATCAGAATTGTTCTTCCAACCTTCCGGACCGCTACTGATTTGAGTTCATGCCATTAAAATAAATCTGTAGAGACTTGAAACTTACTTGAAATTTGTAATCCATCAAGGCGAGCACAGCATGTATTAAATTTTTTCTCAAGGTAACTTTATTTAGCCAGTCCGACGTGGTCCTGGCAGAGACATACTGTACCAAAATGTGTGTCTCCACCAGGTAATATAGTCCCAGGAGAAGATGGCTTTTACCAAGAAATTTAAAATGACCATTCCTTCTATATTCTGGCATGCGAGTTAGCAGGTGAAACATAAAATTTTAAGGTGGGTGTATCACCTCAACATTTATTTTTGAAAGATTCAAGTATTTGGCAAAATAACAGAGAAACTAAGATGTGGTTTTATATTGTTTAAATTGTTTGTCGGTAATGTTTGGGCTCAAACATACAAAATCGCCTGTGTCGTCCTTTAAATCCCATTGACCTGAGGCATCTGTAGAGTGCAGAAACACTCTGAATGTGCTTTCAGATCCACCAACCCCCATTCTATCAGTCAAACGTCTGTATTGGTAATCAGGAGAAGTCTCTGGAGTGATCCCACAACCATTACTGCAGGCCAGCTGGGTTGACACCAGTTTTGTATTCCTTAGGAAAAAAAAAAAAAAAANAAAAAAAAAAAAAAAAAAAAAAAAAAAAAAAAAAAAATGAAAATTAAGCTCATGGTCCCATACAGTGTATTTATGTCTCCCTCATGGCCTGAGATCTGCTTGGAGACATGGCGGGTCAGCAGACCTGAGGCTTTTAAAGAGCCTTTATACATCCAATCACACTGATTCAATGAGTCAGATGCATTTGCTCACAGCTGGTCATCATCATCATCATCATCATTGTCATCATCATGTTTTCTAACACATTAGCATCATTTGAATGAGTTATTTTATTAATACTCTTGCTGTGTATCATGGTGTTTTTATTATGTGTTAATTATGAGAAGGGATGATAGAGAAACATAACAGAGATGCTGCAAATGTGTGTTTTTAACTGAATGTCTGCATTAAGACTGTGTTTATGAATCTTTCTCTCTCACTGTCTGTCTCTCTGTATCTGTCTGTCTCTCTCTCTCTTTCTCTCTCTGGTTAAAAGCCTGGACAGGTCTTACTAGTGGATGAAACCTCTCACCTCCTCGCTTTATACATTATATAACAATGATATACCTGAAATGGATGTCAGTAACATAACCTGTATGCATGTTGTGTATGTGTATATATCTATATCTATATCTATATATAGATATACACACACACACACACACACACACACACACACACACATATATATATATGTACTGTATATTGGTTATTGGTTGGTTGGTTGGTTGGTTGGTTATATTGGTTATTGGGCTCAAACGTGGAGAACTGCTGGTATTGCCTTTTAAGGTGTGTACATGACTTTTTTTTTTTTTTTTTAAAAGGAAGCTTAATTCACTTAATCCATATAATCAAAGTTTTAGTGTGTGTATAAACGTACCGATGGCGTTGTTTCTGGACCAAAGCTGAGATTCTGCTCTGCAAACAAACCGCTTTCTGAATGGACAGAAATACGATTCTTAAGGTTTCTGCTTCTGCTTCTTGAGTAAACACATCATCTTGCTCCCCAAACTTGGTCTAGTCTACCAGGCTGAGGTGTTCTGGATCAGACCAAGCTTGGACTAGAGCGGATTAACCAGTCTGATACTGGATCCGCTCCAGTGAGTCGATGTGGAAACCTGAGTGGGAGAGCGATTGTCAACCCAAACCCGTCCAACGTGAGGTTTTCTGGGCAGTGGACGATAACCAGAGGCCTTGAAGCCACCCTGCAGGCCTCAGGAACAGAAACACTATCCAGCCCTGTGATCTCCAGACCTCTCCTTCTCCTTCCATCAGCACACCTCTCCATCTTTCAAGCTTTCACTCTCTCTCTCCTCCTGTATGCCAGACTTTGCTTGTTGTAGTTTGTCTGGATTTCTGTTTCCTTTTTCCTGGGGAGTACTTCCAATGACATTGCCATCCAAGACTTAAAAGTGTCGTCAGGCGGGATTCGTCAAAAGTCATGGGAACTACATGGCGTCACGCTAAATAACCACCAGGATAATTGAAGCTGATTCGTAAAGCTTCTGTTAAGTCAGTCAGCACATTGTTGTCCCGTTACAGACATGGTGTGTTTTACGAATCACTTCCCCTGACGTGTAAACAAGGAAATACCCGAGCAGCACCTCTTTCAAGGCGAACGCTAAAAGATGCTGCTAACAGACATTTATGAATGATTGAACGTGGTTGCGTAACGATATTTTCCCTTATCGACACATTAAGTTTGGCAATTTGCTTTATGAATTTTGGCCATTTTCTTTCAGTGAAGGTCTCAAGTCTGACCCTTAGTTATCACGGTGATCCTTAGCTGTGGTTTGAGCACCGGAGTCTGATGAAGATGGATGTCATGTTTTTGCTGCGTTCGTATTGATTCTTACATCTGCTTCATATTTCACTTTTTCTCCTCTGTGTGTTGCAGGTGTGTATTTAAAGGACCACATACCAGCCATTTTGCATGTTTGAGTGTAATATATTAAATTTTCTTACACGTAACGTTACTGACAATCATTTCCCAAAGGATAAAACTGTATTTCAGCTTTCCTGATATTTTGTAAAATGTCTTAATCTTTCAAAATCAAATATTCAAGTGATACACCCACCTTAAAAATCCATGTTTCACCTGCTAATAGTTATCCAAAATTATGAAGTCATGCTCGTTACAGTTTTTCAATAAATACAGGTCTTCTTTTGGGACTATGTTCCCCGGTGGAGACATACATTTATTCTGTACTTTTTATTGCACTTAAATGCTAAAATTCCATAACTTCTAAAAAAAAACAAAAAAAAAGACCTGAATACACATCTTGTTGGTGATGATGGATTACCTATACCAAGAACATTTCATGTATCAACAAGTTGATTCTAATAGCAACCAGAATGAACTGAAACCAATGGAGGTCCGGAAGGTAGGAAAAACATTTTTAATTCACTGTTCCAGTAGTATGCTTTGGGAAATGATTGCCAGTAATGTTACGTGTATAAACATTTAATATATTAGGCTCAAACATGCAAAGTGGTGGTATGGTCCTTTAAATCTTGAAGAATATTTCTGGATGCAAACACAACTTGCTTTATTGTAATATGTTTCTGAATCATCCATTCATCTTTTTAAGTCTGACCCTTTTGCCCTAATTTTACATGGAACTGACGCTGCTTTTCTCATCTGAGGAGCTTTAAACTCTTAAAACTCATAAAACTCAGTAGTGAGTCCTGGAACTGCACTGTGGTTCGAGCTAAGCCTTCACTTGGCTGTCGCACGCCGTCTCTCACCTTTTTTTTTTTTTTTTTTTTTTTTTTTTTTTTGATATTCCACCAGGCCAGCTCTCTGCCGCTTGCCAGGAGCATCACGGCCTCACCACGGGGACAGAGCACGCCACGCGAGAAGAATAATGACTTTAAAACGCGTTGCTGCATCGCGGACGGGCAGCTGGACGGCATCCTGAACTGTAAATAAAAAAGCATTTCAATCTCGCGCTCGCTCAGAGCAGAAATTCCGCAGTAACTAAGTAAGAGGAGTTGGTGGATCTGAAAGTACATATGCAGATGTTGGTGTTCTGGACAGATGCAGGCGCTGGCATCCTCTCCTTCATTTCATCTGCTCAGGACAGATGAAGTAAGAGCTCCTCGCTTCCCTTTTACGGCTTTGCAGAAGAACAGAGAGACAGGAGTTCTTTTCAAATATGACGTGGCTGTGTGAAATTAAACAGGCCGGGGGAAAAATTTCCACGAATTTCCGTAAAGTTTCAGGATTCAATTTAACGCTATAAAACATGGAACAATCTGACGGCAATTTAAAAGAGCATTACCCACGATTTTGCATGTTTGAGCCCAATAACTACAACCTGCGCACACGTTATGTTTCTGACAACCATTTTTCTGAAGCATACACTGGACTGGTAGTTTAGAATTGTTTTTCCTACCTCCCAGGCTGTGATTGGTTTCAGTTCATTCCATTACATTATTAAAATCAACTTGTAGAAACTTGAGACTTGCTTGAGATAAATAATCCATCACCACAAATCAAACATCATTTTATTTTTTTTGTCAAAGTAACTTGATTTAACTGGTCCAACACGGAACTGCACAGAAGAAAATGTATGTCTCCGCCAGAGAATATAGTCCCAGAAAAAGAGGGCTCTTATAAAGAAATTAAAAATGGCCATTCCTTCTACATGCCAACGTACATGTTAGAAGGCATAACACTGAATTTTAAGCTTGGTTGTTACTTCAACAGTTGATTTTTGAAAGATTAGGGGATTTGGCCAAATAACAGGAAAACTAAAATATGGTTTTATGTTTTAGAGAATGGTTGTCAACAATGTAATGTGTTTTCAGGTAGTATTTATTGGGCTTAAGCATGCAAAAATCACTGGTATGGTCCTTGAAATACACCACTTAAGCACTGGATCGAGTCTGCTCAGGCTTATAATAGCAATTCTCCAAAAGATTATACTAGCAAATACAATTCTTCATCCCTCTGATCCTGACTCCTAGCCTCATGGAACTTCCTGTGCCTCTCCAGGCCTTTTCAGGAATCTTCCTGCCATCACCTGTCTAACATTTACACACAGCTCTCTCTTTCCTGGGTCTCCATGTTCTAGTTTTCAGTGTTCTGATCAAATGTCTGCCTCCCTCAAAAGCCTTTAACGTTACAGCACTACATGCCTAATGCAGCATGTTTTATAGCCACGTAATGTGGGCTTTGCACAGGGATTTAGAGCTCTAAGCTGGCGCTGAAACACGGCTGCTTCAGCCAGCTCAGTCCTAACGGGTCGTGATTTATCAGGAGATACTGTGTGGACAAACCAGTTTAATGCCAACAGCTGAACAGGAATCATAATGGATAGAGATCTTAAGCGTTCATCACATGTTCCTGCTGCATTTTTTTCCACTGCAGAGTCACCAAAGGTGCTTTTGGTTGCTGACATTATAATGTTTGTATTTAGCATATTTGGTTTTGGGTTTGCTCTCCTCTGATAGTAATAAAAAAGACAATAAATGCAATAACATACAGCACAATAAAATACAGCTTTATTCATCCCCTTGGGGCAATTTGTTTGGAACAGCTCACAGAACAAAACATAGACAGGACAGACGGAAAAAGTTTATGAAGTGCACGGACCATGAAATTCCCTAGGAAAAAGGAATCATCAGAAGGGTCTAACTCCGATAAAGATGAGACCTCAAAGATTCAAACAAACTTATTTATACATGTTAGAATTTTTCTAATCAAAACATCACCTATATATATATATATNTTTTTTTTTTTTTTTTTTAACCAAAAGGGCAGAAAAGACTGAAAACCATTTCCAACGGGGGATGTCATCTGTCAGGACATATTCCATCTTGCGATTATTTTATTTCAGATGGTTCACGTTATTCCAACTCGCTGTCTGCAGCGTCCACGCCACTGCGGAACGATGTCTAGTTAGTAAACAGTCACGAAACAGATGTTTTAATTGTTCGCCACATCTGCAACAGTTTAAGTGTGACAGCAAACAAAGTGCTTTTCTTCTCAGTGAGTGATTCTCTGTCACAAATTATCACTGTTCCATCTGAGCCCGTGAATGTATGTGTTTGTACATATGTGTGTGTGTGTGTGTGTGTGTGCATGCACCCATATGTGTGGATTTGGCCCTGCAGACACCCAGCTGGCCCAGGGGCTTCTCTGTCCCTGCTTCCCCAGTCAAATATCCCTCTATTCCAGCTTTGGCCTGGAATGCTTTCTGGGACATCCAGCTGGAGATCCAGGTCCAGACAGACCTTTGGCCCTGATCTCCTTCGCCATGCTGGGCAAAAGAGAGATTTGGGAGGAGGATAGTCGTCCTGTCAGCTGATGGGACCTGACAGCAGCTTGTGGTCTGTCAACGCATTCCTACTCAGCTGCTCTTAAATCACAGACTGGACGGCTTTAGCATTTAGCACGTCTGTGTGTACGTCTGCAGGAATACAAGTGTTGCGCCCTTTGCATATCTGTAAATTGTTCCGTCTCCGCTCCACGTAGCAGTTTTCGTTTGTGTAAATGTAACACACACGAGACTCAGTCCCCAGTTTTCCATTTTAGCCTCTCTCTCTCTCTCTCTCTCTCTCTCTCTCTCTCTCTCTGGAGTTGCTCCCCATCTCAGCGTTCTGGAGTTGCAGCATTGAGGCTGATAAGAAAATGTTTATCCAGTTGAAGCCGGCTGCTGAAATGATTTGGAGTCCTCGTCATGGCCACGAGGGCATATCAAATGCACGGTGGAAAGCTGGATAGCTTGTACAGTGGCTAAGTGAGCTGAAATGCTTTGAAGCGCTCTCTTGTCGTGCCATTGAGTGATTTCTGTGTGAAAGGTGTGTGTGTGTGAGTGCGATGGCTTGGCTTTTTGATCTATTGCAAGTATGAGATGGAGTGAATAGAGCAGGTTAGAGATTTTCATACATGTTCATGTGTGTATTTGTGCATATGTTCTTGCTTCCACGTCTGTGTGTGTTTGCTCAGAGAGGCCTCGTGGCGACCTCTGACCCCTGGCTGACACTCTCTGATGCACTCAATGTGTCCTTTCAGATTCATGAACGGCTGCAGCATTATGAAGAGAGCAAACCCGCGGCCGTCACTGACAACGCCAAAGCTCTGGCCCACGATGTAAGTCCATCTAGAGATCTCCTTTCACAAACACACAAATACACACGCTACAGCAACGTACTGCTGCTACCATGACGAAAAAATCATGTCCGGTTTCTCTTTACAGCAACATTTTCTTGCTGTATTGAGATCTTTTTCAATCAATCAATCAATCAATAAATCAATCAATCAATCAATCAATCAATCAGTCAATCGATCAATCAATTGATCAAGCTTTATTGTCAAACCATCCATATACATGTACACAGGTTGGGTGAAATGCTGTTTCTCTAAGACTTCCTGCTGCTACATTTAACATAGTGCACGTAGACAGGAAGTGCTGCATTTAGCATCGTGCACGTAGACAGGAAGTGCTGCATTTAGCATCGTGCACGTAGACAGGAAGTGCAGTAGCAGGACAAAGAGCATAGACAGAGAATAGTGCTGAACACATTCACTAACTGAAATAAAAATCTGTGCAAAAAATTTGCAGTTCCATAACGTTCCATAAAGTCGGGTTGTGCATTTTGGCGCATGCAAAGAGTTTAAGGTTCAGATATAGTGCAGCTGCTGTCACAAGTGGAGGTGTGTGTGTGTGTGTGTCTGTGTATGTGTTTTTGTGTTTATGTGTGTGTCTGCATATGTGTGTTTTTATGTTTGAGTGCAAGAGATTGTGTGTTTTCATGTTTTTAATGAGAAATGTTCACGTCATAATGACGTATCACGTATCGCATTAAAATGCGAAACTTTTCTCGTTATGACATCATCAGGTGATCTGTAGAGAGTAAAAAAAAAGTTTCATGTGTAATCCTTCGTGATGATTCAGACGTTGTAGATATATTTCTATCTACTGCGCTTAATACAGCAAAATCTTCCCTCATTCCCAGTGCGAAATAAAACTTAATGAAATCATCTTTTAACGAGAAAAGTTTCTTGATTTAACAAGATAATTATCAATCTCGTTACAATGCCAAGATAATTTTTAATCTTGTTATAATGTAAAAACTTTTCTTGTTTCTTGTTTTCCCTCCCTTTGGTGTTAGTGAGGATCCTGACATTTGTTCCATCATGATTCATTGACATATTGAAAGGCATGCATACACGTGCATATCCCTCACACACACGCACACACGCACACACCTATGTAAACCCAAGAGCTGGCCTGGCGTGGTGACTGGAGAGGAAAAGCCTTTATGCTGGCGTGTGGTTTTGTTTGAAATCCAAAGCTCTGTTTATTGTAATCAAAGTGCCTCTGACTGTTCCACCTCCTCTACAAACCCCACAGCTATACATCATCCTGATTAGTACTGAGTCAAGTCAGAGACCAGAGAAAGACGGCCGAAGTTCTTACAGTCGTTTGGTAAAGACCAAGAAAGAAAAGAGTCCAGAGTGTCCTAAGTCTGTCACGAAAGAAACGTCACGTCATCTTTTTTTCCCCCCTGACCAAGTTTCGTTTTGTTTACTGGCGCTTTCCAGCCTGGAAGGTTCAGTCATAAATGCAGGTGACGTCATTCATTCATTCAAACCCTTCAATCAAACCAGAACAACCACATGAATCTGTAGAGACGATATCTGCAGTCAGAAGTTTCATTTTTCTGTGTTCTACCTCCTAGAGAAAGGAAAGGAACAACACTAACCAACTAAGAAAAGAATTGAATTCCATTAAAGGCCATACCAGTGATTTTTGCATGTTTGAGCCCAATATATACAACCTGCATACACTGACAGCCATTTCCTAAAATATACCACTACAAACAAATATACCATTTCTAGCTTCCAGACTGCCAATGGGTTCAGTTCATTCAGTATGCTATTAAAATCAACTTGAAATAGTTAATCCTTCACAGCGAATACAATGTCTGTTACCAAAACCAAACTAACTTTATTTAACAATCCAACACAGAGCTGCAAGACAGTGTATGTCTCCGCCAGGGAATATAGTCCCAGGAGAAGACAGCTTTTACTGAAAAATTAAAAATGACCGTCCCTTCTACATTTGGACACACATGTTAGCAGGTGAAACATTGAATTTTAAGGTGGATGTATCACCTGAACATTTGATTTGAAAGATTAAGGGATTTGGTACAATAATAAGAAACCTAAAATACGGTTTTATGTTTTAGAAATTGATTGTCAGTAACGTGATTTGTATGCAGGTAGTATTTATTGGGCTCAAACATGCAAAATCACCAGTATGGTCCTTTAAATACAAACTGCCAGGTGAGGCTGAGCAGGATTGCTTCTGTTTGACTTAGTCTTTGCCCGTTTCGTGGCAGGACGCCACATTTAATGAGAGATCCCCAAATATCAGCTGTGACNCCCCTTACAGATTTTACTTTTCAGTCTTTTGTCAAATTACAAACCTTCAAATTTATGCTTCTCCATAAATGCTCTGCAAAGCGTCTCCCTGGGATTATCCGGTAACGGGGATAAAGCCCAGAGATGGTGTATCAAAGTGTCCCTCCCAT
>VXCM01000714.1:182926-204839 GCA_014773175.1 Lucifuga dentata
TTTTTTTTTTGTTTTTTTTTTTTAATGAAGCTACTGAAGTGGTCGGTGGATTATTGAAATGCAGGAGGAGAGATCTGCAGTTGGATGAAATTCATGTCAGGTTTGGGTTTCAGGTAATGGAGGTTTAATTTATTGCCTAACATGAAGTGACGCTTCACCTCCTGTCTGCCCCGGCTGCACCGTCTAGCACCACACAGCAGGTGACCAACTCCAAACCGCCAACGCCACCCGAAGAAGGTTACTGTATTAGATTAGATTAGATTAGATGAGGCACTTTATTAATCCCTGTAAAGGGAAATTGCGGTAGCCACCCATGCAACACATAAGAGAAAAACATATACAATCTGAGAACTACAGCAAGTACAGTTGAATAGTTAAAATATAAATGACGCCTTCATACAATACTTAAAAAAATACATACATAAAAAATACATATATAAAAATACATATACATACATTACATATACATATTGTATTATTAAAAAACTTTCTAGCAGCAGGCAGAAATGATCTTCTCAGTCTCTACATGGAACATCTGGGCATAATTAGCTGATTACTAAAAGTACTTCTGAGTTCATTAAAAACTGTAAAAAGGGGATGACTGTCTTTCTGCATTATAGAACTCAAATTTTCCTTCTTCTGGCTTCCAGAATAGTTATATAAGAATAATAGTTGTTGTTTTTTAATTAATAATAGAATAGTTTCTAAAGGATCAATGACCAGCAATAACCCAGCCTAATACATACAGAGATGTGTTGGTGCCAGAGAAGTAAAAATACTTCGAGTACTTAAGTATCTGTACTTTACTTTTTTGACAGACTTTTTACTTTACTCCACTATGTTTCTGATGCTTTTACTTTGTTATTTTTTTCAGTACATATTCGTTACGTACTACAGAATACAAAATTTTTCATATCTAGAGACAGCAAATTATAGCGAAAGTGTATTAAATTATCATTGGCTAAACTAATTACTCATTTGTTTTTTCACTTCAGAGTGAAAAAAAACTTGATGTAGAGACGATGTAAGTAAAGTGTCACATTTAAGTTGTTAAAGGACAATACCGGTGATTTTGCATGATTGAGCCCAATATATATACAGCATGCATACAGTACATGTTACATTACTGACAGCCATTTCCCAAAATGTACTACAGGAATGGTAAATTTTTGATTTTTTGATTTTTTTTTTTTTTTTTTTTTTTTTTTTTAGCACATTGGTTTCAGACTAGCAAAATCAACTTGTAGAGTCTTGAAATGTGCTTGAGATAAATAATCCATCACAGGGTGTATTTTAATGCTTTGATTTTGAAAGATTAGGGGATTTGGCAAAATAACAGGAAAACTAAAATATGGTTTTATATTTTGGAAATTGGTTTGTCAGCAATGTAACACATATACAGGAACTATGTATTGGGCTTAAACATGCAAAGGACCACTGATGTGGTCCTTTAAATATTGTCAGTTAAGTTAGAAATTTGATGTGATAGTGCTACATGCTCTCAAAACTATTGAGTTTAATGTTGAAATCCTTGCAAAACAAACTTACTTTCAATTCTTAAGTCAATTTATAATCAAAATAACACTTTTGATATTAAATGAAATTAAAAATGGCTCTTTAATTGCTTTTATTTAATTATTGTTTTTCTAATGGGTGAAACTTTACTTGTAAAAAAGTAATTTTTTAATGAGTTATTTCTACTTTTTTTCAAGTATGGCTTTCGGGTACTTTATCCATCACTGGTAGGTGTGTGATCACTTACATACAGACTACACACACCCATTCATCACTCCACAAATACACATACACACATGTACACACACGCTGGTTCCCTCCAGCATTAATTAGTCTGAAGACCAAGCAGACACCTGTGTTAGTCTGTTGATCCATTCAGTCCTTATAAATTTTGTTGAGAGCTAAATATAAACACGCCATCAATCTGCTGAATCATAATCATTTGTTTCAAACAATATCGATATATGCTAGAATATAGATCACATCAGCGTTTGGTGACGGCTCCTGTCCCCTCTAACCGCCTTTTCCTCCTCTGGCCAGCTTCCCAAAACCTTTATTCCTATCCACAGACCTGCTGTTACATTACAAGACCACTAGGTGTCACCAGAGAGCACTGGTCTCCACTCTGCAGCTGACTATAGCTTTTAAGTAGAAGAGACTCAGATACTCAGATTCTGTCAGGTGGTTCTTCTGTCTTCTCCTGTAGCTCCACTATCTTACAGATGATTAGGGACCGTCAGAATTTATCCTTTAGACTCCAGTTCTAACTTTTTTCTCAGTGTCATTCAGTGTCATGTTGGTTTCCAGGGGTTTTTGTTTAAAGGACCATACCAGCCATTTTGCATGTTTGAGCCTAATATATTCAGTTTTCATACATGTTACGTTACTGACAATCATTTCCCAAAGCATACTACTGGAACGGTGAATTAAAAATGTTTTTCCTACCTTCTAGACCGCCACTGGTTTCAGTTCATTCTGGTACGCTATTAAAATGAACTTGTTGATACTTGAAACGTTCTTGGGATAGGTAATCCATCATCACCAACAAGACGTGTATTCAGGGTTTTTTTTCAAAGTTTCATAATTTTAGCGTTTAAACGCAATAAAAAGTGCAGAATAAATATATGTCTCAACCGGGGAATATAGTCCCAAAAGAAGACCTGCCTTTATTGAAAAATTTAAAGGACCGTGACTTCATAAGGTTGAATAACTATTAGCAGGAGAAACATGGATTTTTAAGGTGGGTGTATCGCTTGAACATTTGATTTTGAAAGATTAAGAGATTTTGCAAAATATCAGGAAAGCTGAAATACAGTTTTATCCTTTGGGAAATGATTGTCAGTAATGTAACATGTATGAAAATTGAATATATTAAGCTCAAACATGCAAAATGGTTGGAATGGTCCTTTATAGGATAATAATAGGGTAATTTTGCATGTTTGAGTCCCAATAAATATGACAGCATACATTTACTGCAAACCATTTTCCAAAATATAAAACCCTATTTTAGTTTTTGGGTTGGTTTACCAAATCCCCTAATCTTTCAAAAATCAGATGTTCAGGTGATACACACACTTTAAAATTCAGTGTTTCACCTGCTAAGAGGTACATCTGTTTGTACAAAGCACGGTCATTTTAATTTCTTGTTAAAAGCTGTCTTCTCCTGGGACTATATCCCCTGGCGGAGATACATTTTCTTCCATGAAGCTCCATGTTGGACCAGCTAAACTGAATTACTCAAAAAAAATAAGACCTTAATAGACGTGCTGTTCACTGTGATGGATTATGTGTCTCAACATTTCAAGCCTCTACAAGTTGATTTTAATAGCGTAGTGGAATGAAGTGAGTCACTAGCTGCCTGGAAGGTAAGAAAAAATAAATCTAAAAATGTCCCGCTCCAGTAGTTTGTTTAGGAAAATGATCGGTAGTATGCAGGTTATTTGGTTCAAACATGAAAAAACACCGGTTTGCTCCTTTAAATTACTGTGTGCATTGGACATTATATACTGTACCTTTATACTTTTAAACGTTTGCCTTTGAGCAAACTAGCATGTCATGTAAATTGACATCTAAAAAAAAGTAAATTTATTCCTTATAGTCCTCTGGTGTTTAATGGATCAATTCCTCAATAAATCAAAACAAAGTGTAATTAATATGAGAGATGCAGGATGTGGCGTTATTAATAAAAGGTCAGTTTGGTGTATCGGTGAGCCACGCGCCCGTCTGAAATGAGAAGCGAGCCCGTAGTGTCCGGGGTCGAGGGAGAGCTTAAACTGATGCAGGGATCAGACTAATGTAAACACAGGAGAGCTTCACGAATGATATACATCCAGTCTCAGAGCAGACGCCATGTTTTTTTTTTTTTTTTTTTNTTTTTTTTTTTTTTTTTTGGTCCCCTCCTTTACTTTCTGCGAAGGCCTGAGGATGGAAAATGTGATTCTCCAATGACGGAGCGAAGGTGGAGAGCGGAGCGCTGTTGTCAAACACGCTTCATTTTTCCCCTCGGCGTGAGTTATGGGTCACGGTGCTTTGATAGGACACGGAGAGGGACTGGAAATTTAAAGCCCCGCGTCTCTCTTTCCCTCCCTCTCGGCTGTAAACGGCTCGACGTGCAGATGATGAACGCTGCATCGGAGTAGGAGATGTTCCCTTGATAAGACCTTGACCCCGACTCCTCTACAAATCTACCTTCATCTCCTCCTCGCCTCATCCCTCACTGTCTGTTTTTCTTGTCTTTCTCCTCGCCTGTCTCTTTTCTCTTCCCTTTCCTTTAGAATTCTCTGCCTCGTTTTCTACCTTTCCTCCTCTCTTCCTCTCCTTCTCTTCACTTGATAAAGTGAAACGTAGGGTTGAGAGGGTTTAGCTGGAGCGAATTTAGCTGCTGTGGCTATTTGTTAGTGTGGCTTTTCTCCCCTGGGGAGGGTCAAAACTGGGGGAGAAGTGTGCGCTCCTGTCGTTGGGTAAAGTGACGCTGCATCCTCCCCAACACCGTTCTGACCCCGATGACCCCCTGACGTTTACCCCTCCTTCACCTTTCTGTCCTTTTTCCTGCAACACAGGGTTAGTCAAACAAACAGGAGGTNTTTACCCCTCCTTCACCTTTCTGTCCTTTTTCCTGCAACACAGGGTTAGTCAAACAAACAGGAGGTTTTTCCAAAGTCATGTCATATTTAAAGGAGCATACCGTGAACTTTGTAGCCTGGGATGGTATTTATAAAGCCAATTAGTCTTGAACAGGGGTACTCAAATACAAATCTTAAAGGTCCACAAAAACTTTTTTCAATAAAACGAAGGTCAGTCAAGCCAGGGTCGGATTCGGATCCTACTTTTTTTTACCAGGAATGTAAAGTGTTGAGCGGTGAGGTGGGGGTGGGGGGTGCTGACGAAACTACCTGCCTGTCAACTTTCAATGAGCCCAACGCCATGCCAACCCATCGCTGTCATGGAGGTGATGGAATGCTGAATGTGATTGGACCAGAGCAGGGTAGACATTCTCACACAGACGGTGAAGCAGTTGGACATTCGGTTTTGCTTTCTCCGCTGCTTGCAGAGGAGAAAACAGAGAATTTTGACTCATTTTGTCACAGAGATGTCTCTCAGTTAATACAAATAATACATATGCAAAGCAGAATTTGCTCAGAGTCTGGAGACAGTTGTGGTTCGGTCCAGATCTAGACCAGAGTCCAGACTTTGAGGATGACTGGTCTTGAACGTATCAAAATTCAGATTTTTTTGTTATTATTTATAAGAATAAGGAAATTAACAAGAAATATCAGGCATGTATGTTTGTAATTGTTAAAGGATCATACCGGCAATCGCACATATTTTAGCCCAATATATACAATCCACATACACGTTACGTTAATGTTACGATAACTGTTTCCCAAAATATGCTACTGCAGCATTCAAATTTCAAATTCTTCCAGTTCAAATTTCTTCAAATTTCAAATTTTAGAATCTTTTTTCCTACCTTCCAGACCGCCATTGGTTTCAGTTCATTCTGGTACGCTATTAAAATCAACTTGTTGATACTTGAAACGCACTGGAGATGCATATTCCATCACAGCAAACATGACGTCTACTAGTCTTCTTTGCTGAAGTAATTTTATTTAACGAGTCTAACATGAAACTGCATAGCAGACAATGTATGCCTCCACCAGGAAATATAGTCCCAGGAGAAGACGGCTTTTACCTAGATATTAAAACCAAAGTGCCTCTAAAATTGTGCAAAAGTGTTAGAAGCTGAAACATTGAATTTTAAGGTGTGTGTATCACCTGAACATTTGATTTTGAAAGATTAAAGGAATTGAAAAAATCACAGAAATATGGTTTTATGTTTTGGAAATTGGTTGTCAGTAATGTAAAATATTGGTATGGTCCTTTAAGTCAAAGTTTCTGACCATCTTAAGAGTATTTCTAAAAGGTTTTACACAAACAACGATCCATGTGTCTCCATAGGATTGTTAATAACGAACTTAAAGGACAATATTTATGGTTTTGCATATTTGAGCCCATGAAATGTAAAAGCGGCTTTTACAGCACCACCAGCTGGTCAATCGGTATAATTTCACCTCGAAAATTTAATCACTTCTTCCTCTTGACTTTATCTATCTGCCTCCCAAATTTCACCCAAATCTATCCATAACTTTTTGAATTATTCTGCTAACAAACAAACAAATGCTGATGATCGCATAACCTCCTTGGCGGAGAGAATAAATGTGCATGTGTGTGTTTATGACTTGATCTATTGCTGTTAGCTCTCCCCTACACCTACACACACACACACATACATACACACACAGAGACTTATGCTGTCCCACTCCTGTGTTTTATGTGTGATTGATACAAGCCATTGATTCCAGTTCGGCCTGTGATGCTCCTAGAGGATCGTCCATAAATCTGGGTAAAAAGAGGAGCATGGCCGAGGCTTTAGTCACCCCACTCACAGCTACCAGACATTCATCATCCACGTATTCCATCACTCAGACGCTCTTACGACTCCCCTTCTTTTTTTCAGGGGAAAATGGACTGTTTTCTTTTGTTCCCGGTCACATCGCTGACTGTTTCTTTGAAAAATGAACCTAATCAATGAGCAAATTGCTGAGAGGAGAGGTGGAAACAAGGTGCATGAGGAAGAAATTCTCTCCGCAGACCCCCCGCCTGCCTAAACGCATCCACTTTAATATGGTGTCACCTTTCAGAGGGCCATCTGAAAGTAACAGACCACCAGTAACCCCAAGAAAAAAAAAAGTGCTTTTTACACTTGAGCTTTTTCAGGTTTTCGCCGCTTGCTGGTTCCAATATGTTTGACGAGATTTTTTTAACGGCGTGTTGCAAAATCTTCATCTTCACAAGTTTTTTTTTTTTTTTTTNTTTTTTTTTTTTTTTTGAAAATTGAATATATTAGGCTCAAACATGCAAAATAGACAGTATGGTCCTTTAAGTCCTTAATTTAAGTTTACAGCTACGAGACCACAGCTGAAGGCCTCAAACTGAAGATGAGGTGCAATCCAACAATGCGCTGCAAGTTTGGCATCGTGTGCGCACACACACACACACACACACACACACACACACACACACACGCATGCACTCACGCATGCCACTGGAAAGTACCAAAGGTGCACCAGCGCTCCCTGGGACTGCATTTTCCCGTTCTTCGCGTTCTTTGCTGTGATTGGTGCAATCGGGGCTGAAAGTGTGAACGCTGTCTGTCTTTCTGTGTCTTTAGTTGTCTGAGGAGCTGCAAGGAAAATCAGAGAGTGGAGAAATCAGCGAGCTGCTCAGGCTGCTGCTCAGACCACACCTGAAGGTACGTCTTCAGCCGTCACAGTATTTAGTCGGTGTAAAGGCCTGCAGCCTCACATTCTGTTTGTGCCACACACACACACACAATCTGGCTTCTGTTCTCACTCACGTTGTTACACAAACAGAGGAGCTCGGCATTTGTCACTGGCTACTTGTCTTTAAGGACAATACCATTGATTTTGCATGTTTGAGCCCAATAAGATGATAACCTGCATTAAGATTTAAGATACTTTATTGTCTCTCACATAGTAATAGAAATTTGAAATGGCTCAATCAAACATTATAAAACAGTAGGACAATAAAAATACCACAATAAAAAAAAAAGAAAAGTTATACATGATAATATTATTTATGTTATGTTACCCAAAACATACTACTGGAGTAGTTAAATGTTACAATTTATTACAGTGGGTGTATAACCTGAAGGTTTGATTTTGAATGATTAGGGGATTTGGCAAAACAAGACGAAAAGTAAAATACGGTTTTATGGTTTTGAAAATGTTTGGCAATAATATAACATTTTTGTGGGTAGTATTTACCAGGCATAAAGTACCATACCACCATTTTGCATGTTTGAGCCGAATATATTCAATTTTCATACACATAACATTAGTGACAATCATTTCCCAAAGCATACTACTGGAACGGTGAATGAAAAATGTTTTTCCTACCTTCCAGACCTCCACNTCATTTCCCAAAGCATACTACTGGAACGGTGAATGAAAAATGTTTTTCCTACCTTCCAGACCTCCACTGGTTTCAGTTCATTCTGGTATGATAATAAAATCAACTTGTTGATACTTGAAACATTCTTCAATCAATCAATCAATCAATCAATCAATTTATTTAAAGTGCAAAATCACCATGCATCATGGTCCCGATACANAAAGCCCCAATATTAGAATAATTATAGTAAAAGTAGGGACATTAAAAAGATCAAAGCAAAGTTACAGTTATTCTTGGGATAGGTAGTCCATCATCATGAACAAGACGTGTATTCAGGTTTATTTTTAGAAGTTATGTAATTTTAACGATTAAGCGCAATAGTGGAGTGCATGTACTGTATGTCTCCACCGGGGAATATAGTCCCAAAAGAAGACCTGTGTTTATCAAAAAATTTAAATGACCGTGACTTCATAAGGCTGTGTTATGTTTCTCCTTAGCAGGAGAAACATGGATTTTTAAGGTGGGTGTATCACTTGAATATTTGACTTTGAAAGATTAAGAGATTTTGCAAAATATCAGGAAAGCTGAAATACGGTTTTATCCTTTGGGAAATGATTGTCAGTAACATAACATGTATGAAAATTGAATATATTAGGCTCAAACATGCAAAATAGGTGGTATGGTCCTTTAAACATGCAAAAATCGCTGGTGTGGTCCTTTAAAGCGATTCTAACACTGTGCTGCACAGAATAACACGGATGGATCCTCTTGGCGGCGGCTGCTGGCCTTGTTATCCAGACACAGACAGTTACTTAATAAATTTACACGTTTTTATTTTCAAAGGCAGAGCTCCGGCCATCCATCAGAGCTGCTGCTGCTGCTGCCGCCAGACAGCCTTCTGCCGAATGCGCAGCTGTCATGCTTGTTTGCGTTCTGCAAGAAACAACACTATACTACAACCACACACACACATAGGTTATGCATGTGTTCGATACCACTTTGTCTCTCGTGTCAAACGGCAGGGGGTCGGGGTNCATAGGTTATGCATGTGTTCGATACCACTTTGTCTCTCGTGTCAAACGGCAGGGGGTCGGGGTTTGTTCCTTCAAGAAGGGGCTCAGCAGGTGAATGATGGTGAATGTAAATATATAGATATTGTGATATTCATGCATTTATTGTAAATTCTGTCTATTCAAATCTGTCAGCTCCCAAATAGAACGAGTCGTCTCAATCTATACATAATGTTTGAAATGTTTGCATCCTTCAAAAAAAAAAAAATGTAGAAGAAGAGAGCTGGAGTAAAGAGTTGAAGTTTTTTAGCACTGCTCCATACATACTGTACATTCTCTCTCTCTCTCTCTCTCTCTCTCTCCCCCTCCCCTCTTTTTCTGTCTTTTTCTCTCTATCTCTCTCTGTCTCTCTCTTTTGTGTTTTTCTGTCTCTTTCTCTCTCTCCCTCTGTCTTTCTCTCTCTGTCTCTGTCTGTCTGTCTCTCTCTCACACACACAAGCAGAAAGATTTGACAGGTGCATACACACGTACACAGACTGTTTATGTGTGTGTGTGTGTGTGTGTGTGTGTGTGTGTGTGTGTGTGTCCTCCTGAAGACAAATAGTCTGAATCTATCATGGCTGGCTGTCTGTCCGTGGGGACGGTGTGAACTGTTTCGTCTTGGTCGGGTCTGAGCGCTGCGGCAGATCATCGCCGTGTCACAAAGCCTGCGCTCATTATTTTAATGACATCTACGGTGACGGTCGTTGGCATGGCAACTCTCGATCCATCAATCCATCAGTACACTGAGCTTGTGAAGGTCATAAACCAGAACGCTCAGTAACTTCAACAAAAAGAGACGAGTAAAGACAGGAGACAGAACTCTGGTCCAATATACACACTTTAACCATGCACACACACACACACACACACACACACACACACACGAACACACACTCAGCAAGTAAAACCAACTCAACTCTGCCTCTTCTGGTAAAAGTTTTCAGAGATTAAAAATAAAATTAAAAAGTTTTACAGACAACTGCAGAATTAAAACTTAAAGACCCCCTCACCTAAAGGACAATACCGCTTGTTTTGCAAGTTTAAGCCCAATAAATACTCCCCTTATACACATTCTGTTACTGCCAACCATTTTCTAAAACATACTGCAGAAGTGTTTAATATTAGATTTGTTTTTCCTACCTTCCACACTGCTGTGGTTTCAGTTTATTCCAGTGTGTTGTAAAAATATGTAATCCAAAATAAACCATATTTCTATTAATTTTTAACAAAGTTAATTAATTTAACTGATCCAACATGGAGGTACAGGGAAAAAAATGTACATCTCCAGAGAATATAGTCCCAGGAGAAGACTACTTTTACCAAGAAATTAAAACGCTCATGCCTTCTACAATCATGCATAAGTGTTAGAAGGCAAAACATTAAATTTTAAGATGATATTTGATTTTGAAAGATTAGGGGATTTGGTGAAATAATACCATATCTAAACTACAGTTTTATGTTTTGGAAAATGGTTGCAGTAACATAACGTGTATGTGGGTAGTGTTTATTGGGCTTATAATGAAAAATCACTGGTATGGTCCTTTAAAAGTGTGTCTTACTTGTGGTTACCTCTGTTGGGTGTTGGATTTTTTCATGTATGTGCAGAGATTGTCACTATAAACCACTTTTTCACTTTTTGATGTGCACATATGAGCATAATTTGTGTCATCATCAGTTTAACTTTATGACCTTCTCACTATGGAATAGTGAAAAATGTCTGCTTTTTTGGTCTTCTGTTAATTAATCGTCACAGTATCACAGTTTGAATGGAGTGTAATCAGCTAAGATCAAAGCTGACAGAATCAGTGGAATTTTTTATCGCTTTCAGTAGCTTATTTTTAACGATCCGAGGATTCTTAAAATGTGTCTGGAGTCGACCTTAAGGAGGAAAAAATCATCATTCGGTGCTCCTTCCAAGGAAAACAGGACTCAACCATATTAGAACACACACACACACACACACACACACACACACACACACACAATCCAGGCTTTCCTCCCTGCCTCTCAACTCATGACCTGACTTGTACATGCTGGTTGAAGTCCAGCATCCAGATGAAAGCTGCTGGTGGTTTTCGGAGGGGGAGGGGTTTAAACGGTAAGACACTGAGGTATGGAGGTTTTTTTTTTTTTGGTTTTTTTTGTGGGTTTACAAATGAAGCATTTAAACGTTCTCTCTGTCTGTCTCACTCTATCTGTCCTTGGTCCTGTAACGGCTGGCTCCCGTGTAAATCACAGTGTCCGAAGGTGTAAANCTCTATCTGTCCTTGGTCCTGTAACGGCTGGCTCCCGTGTAAATCACAGTGTCCGAAGGTGTAAAACACAAGCAGATGGCTGCTGCTTTGAATGGCATCTGTGTGTGATAGTAACTGTATCGCTCTTAATTACGGCTGAAATGATCCATTTCAAGGAAAGGGGGGTGGCGGAGGAATAAATCAGGCTCAAACCTGCTCTCTCTCTTTCTTTTCTTTGGTATTTTGGCCTTTCCTCTCATCCCAAACCACTCTCCTCTGCAGTTTGCACACAAAGAAACACGTTTTGCTCGTATTAGCCCCTCCCCCCCTCAGAAAGACAAATATTGACCGTGATGAAAGTGCCAATTATGATGGCTGGCTGTTTCTGCCAGTGTGTAGGTAAGGTATGCGATTCATGCCTTTGAGTGTGTGTGTGTGTGTGTGTGTGTGTGTGTGTGATTCAGAGCAGTGCATGCTTAGGTTCACAGCTCGGAGAGTGGGTGGGCGTGGGTGTCATATCCCAGCTGGCCTACAGCCGTGTCCACGAGGCGGAACGCTCAGCGGGATCCTTCCCAGCCAGGGGGGTGGAGGTGGAGGTGGGGAGGGATGAGTTATATTACCCAATCCAACGCCGGTGGCTGGAAACTGGAAAGCGAGCAGGCCAGCGACAGATCCCCGAGGCCTTAATGAGAGACCGGCAGCAGGAATGTACAGGAAGAAGGTTTATTTAAACAAGCTCCCGCAATCTGTTTTTCAAAGATCCCCATTATGCCTAATGAACACAAACACACCAGCCCAGAGAAAAGGTGCGGACGACTGGAAAACAAGGCCGGCTTTGCTTTCCCCCTTCATCTGTCTTTCTTTCCTCCTCGCTGTGCCCTCGTCCTCTACCTCAGACCCCGCCGCAGGGCCGAGCCGACACGAGGATGTAGCTTTAGATTTGATTAGGGAGCTAATCTTTAAACACTGAGGGATAACATGACCTGGAGACATGTATGAGGGAAGGCTTCTGTACAGGGTGTGTGTATGTCTGTGTGTGTGTGTGTGTGTGTGTGTGTAACATATATTTGTACCCGTGTAGTTGTACTCGTATGTCAATGGTCACCAGCCATGTGCTACCTACTAGCATACAGCTGTTATTGGTACTTTGGAGTGAGTTTTTACAAGGACTTACTTAGCAGTGGCTGTGTTACAGGTTGTTAGGCATGATGGGNACGCTCGTGGGTCAGGACAGGATGTGAGGCGTGATGGATAGAGCTCAGATGAAACGGTAAATGGAAGGAAGGTTAGTGGGGGAAAGGTTGAGGCGTGCACGAGAAGGGAACACGTGTTGTACTCGTGCACGTGTCTGTGAGGGTTCATCTCAGTCGTCCAGGAGCAAAGACGTCCAGAAGGTCGAGGTTCAGTTGAAAACATTTCGCCATTTATCCGAAAGGCGTTTCCGGTTGTAACTGTAGTGGGAACAGATCGTGGCTTTTATTGTAAAAGGCAGACACTGTTAGCTTTACATGGACCATTAGTAATCAGATTAGATGCTAACCAGATTAAAACTGCCTCATGTAAACACCTCAATCTGAATTAACTGAGCGAATCTGAATAAAATTCTAATGGGTGAAGGCGGTGCTGTACACCTTTAATAATCTGATCAAAGTCCACATAAGAGGCACATTGGATTGCGTTCCATGGTAAGAGCTTTGTGTGTGTGTATGTGAGTGATTCTGTGTGTGTGTGTGTGTGTGTGTGTGTGTCTGCGTCTCTATGTGAGTGTGTGTATGTTTGTGATTGATTGTGTGCGTGTGTGTCTGTCTATGTGAGTGAATGCATGTATGCTAGTGATCCTGTGTGTGTGTGTGTGTGTGTGTGTGTGTGTGAGTGAGTTCATTCTGTGTGTGAGTTCATTCTGTGTGTGTGTATGTGAGTGATTCTGTGTGTGTGTGTGTGTGTGTGTGTGTCAGCTTGTCTCCTCCTCTCATCTGCTCTCTGTTAGCAGCATCTTGAATCTCATCCTGCAGCTTTGCTCCTGTCATAAACCACACTGCTCCTCTTTTCACCAAACCTTCTCCCTTGTTCTCTTCCCTCTCTTTCCTCCTCTGCTCTCGTCTGGCGCGTGGGGTGGAAGATGTTTTCCTCACTTTTTTTCTCTCTCTCTTCTTCAACTACGGAAAAAGCAGCATGGGTCCAGCTGAGTCTGGGTCCGGACATGGAGTCGTTAAATAGTTTGAAAAATGGAGGTCTCGCTGGCATCGTTCCTGTCTGCGCCTCGTCTCTTTTTCTGTCTGCTTGTGAACGTGTGAAATATCTGAGGAGGCTGAGAACTTCATTTCTGAGAGTTGGCCGCGGAAGAGTGCAGAACATCATTTCTGCTGTCATGAGACTAAAAAAAAAAAATAATAATAATCATGGTAACTACACAGCATCACGCTTTATAAGCGCTGTTATAATTGATGCTCGTTTATGAAGCTTCCGTTATGTTAATCAGCGCACAGGCGTTCACTTAAGGCAGCACTGTTGTAAGGTTTGTCTCAGGTTAAAACCAATTAAGGTCGGCATGGTAACAAATTAAAAGGTGTCAAAGCGAAATTAACTCATTAAATCAGCAAAGGAAACATAAATTCTGCTTTAGAGCTCAGATGACAGCTATATCTGCATATTACTCCCTGTAGTGTGTGTGTGTGTGTGTGTGTGTGTGTGTGTGAGAAAGAGAGAGAGAGAGAGAGAGATAGCACAACAGATGAGGCTTGAGGAAGAGGCTCAGCGTTAGGAGAATGTGTGTGAGATCTGATCAAAACTCACTGAAATAAACTGACCGATCAGCTGATTTGGTTTATCTATCAAACGTATTGATCACTAGCATGTGCAGGTGTCATTCTGCTGAAATTTATCACCAGGCTATAACAGTTCTTCATTTTGCTTATGAAAAGCTTTCCCAATTAGCATGCTAAAACATGCTAATTTAGCATTTGTTCTACAACTAGCAGTGTGTTAGCATTTGCTAGCGAGTAACAGGCAATTATAAATGAGAGGAACATGGTTTTGTGATGATATTTGCCCTTATTGACAATAGCATAGTGGATTGAATTGAAACCGATGGCAGGCTGGAAGGTAGGAAAAACAATTTAAACACTCCAGTAGTATGTTCTGGGAAACAATTGTCAGTAACATAACATGTACATGGGTTGTATATATTGAGCTCAAACATGCAAAACCACTGGTATGGTCCTTTACAACCATTTTTGTAAAAATAATAACCCTTGTCCATTGTTTCTCCTCCCATCCATCCCTCTCTTCCTCTCCTCCTTCCAGAGCCTCCTGTTAGTTCACGATACGGTTGCCCAGAAGAATTACGACCCTGAGCTACCTCCGCTGCCAGACGACTTCGACGGTAAAGAGGATTCAGTGAAGATCATCAGACTGGTCAAAAACAAGGAGCCTCTTGTAAGTTTTCTGTCTTCTGTGAAACTCATCACCACTTCATCATTTTCTCTCTCAGCCTCACCTTTCATCAGCCAGCAGATTGACAGCTCCCAGAGATTCGCTGATTCGTGGAACTGTGACATCATGAAAAAATAATGTCTCCAAAAGAAATTTTATTAAAGGACCATACCGGTAATTTTTTTTTTTTTTTTTTTTTTTTTGCATTTTTGCACCCAAAATATACAGCCCGCAGACTAATTTCCAAAACATTAAAACTCCATTTTAGTTTTCCTGAAATATTTTTTAAATCCCGTAATCTTTCAAAATCAAATGTTCAGGTTTAGTTTGGTTTAGTTTATTTATAAAAAAACAAAAATACAAAATTACAATAAGCAAAAAAAGGGAATGTGATGGAGAAAATGTAAAAAAAAACCTCAAGGGGCTTATATGAAGCAATTCTCCAGAACATACATGACACTATTTAATTTACAAAACACTTAGGAAAAGAAAATAAGATAAAAGAGAAATGACTGATAAAATAAAATAATAATTAAAAAAAAAAACATTTGAAGGTGATACAGGTGACACACCTTAAAAGTCAATGTTTTGCCTGAATGCAGAACAGTTGTTTTTAAAAGCCGTCCTCTCCTGGGACTATATTCCCTGGCGGAGGCATACATTTTCTTCCGTGTCACTCCATGTTGGATCAGTTAAATAAAGTAACTATGACAACAAATTTAATAGACATTTTGTTCGCTGTGATGGATTATTTATCTCAAGCACGTTTCAAGCCTCTATAAGTTGATTTTTATAGCTTACTGGAATGAACTGAAACCCATAGAGGTCTGGAAGGTAGGAAAAACAATTCTAATACTTACCTCTCCAGTAATAGGTTTTGGAAAATGGTTAGCATTAATGTAACATAATGTGCATACAAATTGTATTTATTGGGCTCAAACAAGCAAAAAATCGCCAGTATGTTCCTTTTATTAAAGTGTTTTTATTACTTTGTGATAATAAAATCACTTGTCTCGTGAAAACAACCGTCATAAAACCTTTTATTAATAATTTCTTATCGCATTTTAATACAAATACTCCACATCTCAAAGCAGCATTCACACCAACAGTGATGGATCGCAGCGTCTGAGGTATTCTCTGATGCTTGTGGGAATCAAACCCACAACCTTGAACTTGTAAGTGCAGCAAAACCCAACCGCAGTTTACCCAGCACTCAGTCACGAGTATTTTCAGCCGGTCTGGGCTCGCCGTCTGCACACGGCTTCTCTTCTGTCCTGGTCAGTGTTGCTCTTTCATTGTAACACGTGTCTCGCTCCCGTGTTCTTCAGACGTTATCCCAGACATCAACAGCCAACCGGCACCCGTCTGTCCGACCCTCACGCCCAAACATCACGGCCTGCGTTTCTCATTTTCTCCCCGCCCCTCCACGTCACGGGCGTCTGTCTGTCTGCATTGTTTGATGGCTGCCATCCTAGCGTTCCCCTTTCCTTGCTAGCTAAACCAGCCTGCTTGTTAAACCAGAATTCTCTCTCTCTTTTTCTTAAAAAAAAGGAAAATAAAGAGAAAGAAAGAAAAAATGAAAAAAAAAATTGGAGAAAAATGAAAAAAAAATATTCTCTGACCTCACGTCTCTAATAGGTGCCGATTTCTTTTGCCCTGCATATGTTCATTTTTTTTTTCTGTTATGCCTTCAGCAGCGTTAGCCTTTGTTTGTTTGTTAGCAAGCTATCTCAAAAAGTTATGGGTGGATTTAGATGAAATTTGAGGCACAGTAATAAATAATATCAAGAGGAAGACGTGATTAAATTTTGGAGGTGAAATTACACTGATCGACCTGATGGTGGCACTGTAATAACCACTTTTGCGTAACTTTTGAAGCATAAATCCTACAATCTAAATTTTTTTCCTGGTTTCCTAAAGGCCACGCCCTCTTCCATCAACTAGATTTTCTGCCATTTTGAATTTTTTCCAAAACAGTTTTTTTCATACCTACTCCTAGAATATTGACTCAATTATCACAAAATGAAGCATGTAGAATGTCTGGACCAAGGTCGAAAAAAAAGCTTCACTTTGTTTTTTAATATTCTTTATTGTTTTGCTACAATTGGCTGCCAAAATTGAGTGGGCGTGGCTCATTATAGAAAATAATGCTATAGCTCATATATGAATTAGTCTATTTGGTGGAAATTTGGTGGACGTGCAAAAACTCATGCAAAAAATGAGTCAGCAGCAAAATTTTGTCAAAAAACTTCTGAACCTCTAAACTTCTGAACTGAGATGCACCGTTTTTTTTTTTTAATCTTCTCTTACAATTTTGGCTCAGTTGACACAAAATGTTGCGTGTAGAGTGTCTGCACCAAGCCAAAGAAACATGTTTTCATTGTTTTTCATATTCCTCACCATTTTGCTACAATTGCCTGCCAAGGTTGTGTGCACCCCTGCCTGTCAAATCCTTGACGGAGGTATTCGCCCTCTGAGGACTTCCTCGTTGTCTTCTGCTTTTGTTGCGATTCCGTCGTCCTCGTACCTCAGGCACCTTTTGACCCACGCCGGTATTCCTGGAACACATAAACACTCTGCCACTCACATCCCTGATGACCAGTCAGAGACCTCCGCCTGTCATTACAGCACTTTGTTGTGTGTTGAGGCCTCCACCCATCTTTGATCCGTGCTGGACATGTCCTGGTTCCTGGCTGCCTCTATTTTTCACTTTGTGGTTTTTCACCCTGACCGCCATCTTGGCTCCAGGCCGGCGCGCTCCTCTCACCGCACCCCGGGAAACCAGAACACACCTAAGCCATTTTTGGGTCCGTGCCTCTTGCATGTTGCATAGAGCTGGCGAGTGCAATAATGTGGCTTGGAGGAATTCTCTCTCTCTCTCTCTCTCTCTCTCTCACAACACACACTGTCGCGGGTGCTTCCTGCTCCGGCCCCTCCTGAGCCCAACGTCGGGGCTCACATTCCCCGAAACCAGATTGTGATTTACGCTCGCCCCTGTCAAGTTCATCATCCCGCCAGTGTTGTTCCATTACACCATGCAAAAAAAAAAAAGGCAATTTGGCTCCCGAGAACATCTGAAACACACATTTACGATGTGCGATGTTGTGCATTGTTGCACATTATTGAAGGTGTCAGTTGTGTAGAAAATGTTTGTGTAGCACTGCAGTTTTGGTTTGTAGGTCACTGGTGCAGAGCGAGTTTGGTGTTTCAGAGCGGTTGTAGTAAAAACTTGGATGTTGTGCTACATTGGGGGGGGGNCAGGATGAGGTCAATTTATACATGCTTTTCCAATGCCAAATCGTGTTTTTCTCAAAATATAATAACGATAAGGGCAAATAGCGTCACACAACCTCCCTTATTCATAACCGCCTGTTAGCGTTTTTTTTAGCGTTTGCCTTGAAACAGGTTGCTACCATATTTTCTTAAGCAATCTGTAAAACATGACAAGCAAAAATTAAGAACTGTTTCAGTTGGTGGTAACTTTCAAAAGAAATTTGGGTGATATTTAAAGGACCATACCATCCATTTTGCATGTTTGAGCCTATTATATTCAGTTTTCATACATGTTACANTTTAAAGGACCATACCATCCATTTTGCATGTTTGAGCCTATTATATTCAGTTTTCATACATGTTACATTAGTGTGTTGCATTACTGTTAATCTTTCAAAATCAAATATTCAAGTGATACACCCACCTGGAACCTTAAATCTCAAACAGTATTGAGATAGCAAGCGAAGACGTCTGCTAAATTTTTTTGTTGACATAACTTTATTTACCCAATCCAACTTGGAGCTGCATGGAAAACAAGATATGCCTCCGCCAGAGAATATAGTCCCAAGAGAATGCAGGTTTTACAGAGAAAATAAAAATGATCCTAGCCCTTTTACATTTGGATATGAGTTAGAGAAACACTGATTTTTAAGGTGGGTGTATCACCTGAAAAATTGATTTTGAAAAATTAGGAGATTTTGCAAAATAATAGCAAGTCAGTACAGTAATGTGTACGCAGATATGTTTATTGGGCTTAAACATGCAAAATCACCAGTATGACCCTTTAAATCACATGCTTATTTAGCTTGACACTGTAGTTACCATAATTTTTTTAATGAATGCTGCAAAATACATCTGCAGCATCAGTGTATCATTGTAATGGAAGCTCTTGAAAACAACCTGTAGCAGCATATCGTCACTGTCGGGTGGAAACCTTGTATCTCCAAAACCGTTACTTTTCAGGAAATGCCAACAGAGGAAGTGGAGTTACAAGATTTAGTCACAAGCTCTTTTTAATACTTCAGTGGTTACATATTTGTAAAACTCACAGACGTGACCAATAGAATTAATTTACAAAAACAATAAAAATGACTAAATATGGAGATACAAGGTTTCCACCCGACAGCGACGATACATCATTATTTGTGCTCCACGCAGACTCTGATGATAATGTAAAATTTATCTCAGCAAATTAGGTCATGATAAATTGAAAAAAACAATCCTCACTTTGTGGAACTTTCATTCCTAAACGTCACACTGACCTAATGGGCATAGCTGTGGTTGTGTGGATTTTTTTTGTGTGTGGCTGCCTGCTGCTTATTTGCGTGGATGAAAACAAAACAACACGTACAAAAGGGCTGCTATTATGGCTGCAAGCCATCTCAGAAATGTCATGTCTGATGATGCTATGCTTATATTTTGGGCACAAAGAGACGGGCGAGTTGAAGCACCTTGGAAGATTACAAGGAGGGACTCCTCTCTGGTCTGTTTGTGGTCTGGTATGGTTAGAACCCTGGTGACCTCAGAGGCCAACGGGATGTTTATCTTCCACCACCCTATTTGCATTCACACACATTTGGTCAGAGCCTATGTGACTCTTCTTATATGTTCTCTCTGAAACATTCCATCCATGTAACTTTCCCTAAACAGAAACGGTTTTGAGACACTCTAATTTGTCAAAAAAATTCTGACCATAAAGGACCAAATTGTTGATTTTTCAAATTTGAGCCCAATAAATACAAGCTGCATTTAGTACTGACAGTCATTTTCTAAAACACAACATTGTATTTTAGTTTTTGGTTATTTTGCTAAATCCCCTAATCTGTCAAAATCAAATGTTCAGGTGATACACTCGCTTTAAAATTCAATGTTTCACCTGCTAACACGTATGTCTGAATGTAGATAGGATGGTCATTTTTAATTTTTTGGTAAAAGTTGTCTTTGTGGAGACTTACATTTTCTTCAGTACAGCTCCATGTTGGACCAGTTAAATGAAGTTACTTTGACAAAAAACAAAACAAAAACAAACATACGGTATATACTCGAGTATAAGCCAAAATATTATTACCAAACTTCCCAAAGCAAATCAGGGGGTCGGCTTATACACGAGAAATTCAAATTTGATCCCAGAGAAGGACATTTCCAGGGGTGGAAATACTACCATTACCACTACCCATGGAAAACAGTTTAAATCATACCTTAGAATGAGATATTTCCTGACTAAACATCTTATCCAGCACATTTTGCTCTGGCCAGTAAGTGCTGTTGTGATTGATCAAAGACAAAAGAATGGGCCAATCAGAGACGACCTTATAAAAGTGCTGTTTCATATACCGGTACGGTATCGTCGTTTGGTAATCTCTTCAACATGTTTTGTGCTTTATTAGCAAGAAGCTTGAGATACGATACAACACAGAATGGAAACTACACGGACTCAGAAAAGGAAAAGAGCATCATATGAAGCTGGTTTAAAGACATGTTACACAGAGCAGGACTGGAATGAACTGTTTGGCGATTCAGACAAGGAAGAGGAGTCTGGAAAAGTTAATGTCAGCTGATGTCAGTTACAGTTATCAGCTGTTTACTGGTACATGGATTATTTTCAGAAAATCAGAGGAATACTATGACAATACCCAGAAAAACAGGTAATTTGCTAAATGAATAAATTGATGGAACACAATCAGGAGGTCGGCTTATATACAAGATTGGCTTATGCTCAAGTATATACGGTAATAGATATCTTGTTTGCTGTACCGGATACCAGTACGTATCTCAAGCGTGTTTCAAGTCTCTACAAGTTGATTTTAATAGCATACTGGAATAAACTGAAACCAATGGCAGTCTGGAAGGTNCTCTACAAGTTGATTTTAATAGCATACTGGAATAAACTGAAACCAATGGCAGTCTGGAAGGTAGGAAAAACAATTCTAATATTTACCTCTCCAGTAGTATGTTTTGGGAAACAGTTGTCCGTAACTTAACGTTGTATGCGAGTTGTATATATTGGGCTGAAACATGCAAAACCACTGGTATGGTCCTTTAATGAAGTTAGCCTGTACTTTTTAGAAAGCAGGCGGCAGGTCAGATGCTCCTGATGATGTCACAGCCATTACACTAACTAGTAAAAAGCCTTGTAATTGTGTACGGCCCTCATTCGCTGCTGCAGCAAATTGATTTGGATTTGCCCTTTAACTCTCATTTTCTTATAATCAGCCTGAAATTCTCCAACTTGACATCATTACAGCAGGTCTGATTAATATTGAACTTCCTTTACATCTCGCATCTCTCCTTGCTTTTCTCTTTTTTTTTTTTTTNTTTTTTTTTTTTTGTCTACCCTTTGTTTCTTCTGTTTCTACTCTCCTCTGCCTTTGTCTCGTTCTCTCATGCTACATTTTGGATGTTTTTTTGGAACGCCACTATAGTTAGCACGCAGTCCTTGTTCCTACTTAATTAAGTTAATTGCGATTAGTCGAGCGGATTGTTTTGAATCCAGTAGCTGTGATTAATCGCTGTCATTTCTCCAACCGTGACTTCATCCCACATTTCAGTGAAAATGTTCGAAACTCTTCCAGAACAGCCGTCTCTGCTGCATTCTCTCCTCTGCTGCAGCCCTCACAAACAGGTAGATTTATTAGCTCGTATGCTACTACAATGAAATAATAGGAAAGTGGCATTAACCTTTGCACGAATACAGAAACATAATCCCAGCCATGTCTGTTATTCTGGATTGGGTTTTTGAGGGGGTGTAAGTTTGAGCAGAATCATGGCGCTCTGAGGAAAAACAAGAGAAATTTCTCCTGTCATTTGATTTCTCCATTTTATATGACAGGAAGCCATGTATGCTGACACCTGTTGTTGTATTTTTTTAGTTCATGCCATCGTCTTCAAAAGCTGTGGGAAAAATGTGCTGATCAACCATTTGGTTTAAGCCCC